>CAUYPO010111697.1:0-24791 GCA_963574435.1 Cheirogaleus major
GCAAGATATGTAACCTAAACATTTGTACCCCCATAACATTCTGGGGGAAAAAAGTCTAAAGACCAAAATGGATAAAAGCATTCTTTCTGTTAATACCTTCCTGCTGTGGTTTGAGTTTGTTCCCACCAAAACTCATGTTGAACTCTCATCCCCTCATGTGGCCATGTTGGGAGGTGAGATCTAGTAGAAGGTGCTTCGGTCATGCATGGCTTGGTCTTCTGCTGCTAGTGAGTGAGTTCTCACTCTTGTGAGACTGGATTAGAACTCAAGGGAATGTACCCTTAAGAGTAAGTTGTTCTAAAGCCAGGACACTCCTCAGGTTTTGCCTCTTCACTTGTTTTGTCTTCCCCTCTGACCCTCTCCTCCATGTTGTGTTGCAGCATGAAAAGTCCTAGCCAGAAGGCAAGCAGTTGCAGGTGCCATGGTTCTTGTACTTCCAAGCCTGCAGAAACATAAACTAAAACAGCCCTTGTGTTTATAAATTACCCATCCTCAGGAATTCTGTTATAGCAACACTAAATGGACAAAGACACTCCAAAATGTATCTATCCCATCTTCATTTGAAAAAGTTATACAACCAAATAATGCATTCATGAAGTTAATCTCCAAAATATTCTACATGCTTACCTTGCTTTGAACATCTATTACTATATTATAGATTTGCCAATTTATTTTCTGACTATCTCCCTTACTAGATTTTAAGTTTTGTGAATGCAAGGAATTTGTCCACCTTGTTTATAGCTATATCTCCAGCACATAGTAGGTTCTTAATAAATATTGGTGGGATGAATGAATATCCCTTAAAATCTGTGAAATACTGAGGCAATTTATATTTAAATGCACTGCACAAATTCTAGAGTAAATACTAGCTGAATTCAGTATAAGCAACAGTGTGGTATAGTATAAATATTAGCCTGGAAATCTAGGTTCTGTACTTCATTTTGCTGCCAAATGTGAAATTTTAGGCAAAGAGAGTATGACTTTCACATACACAAAATGACATGGATGATAAGTCAAGCCTTTTCTCTGCTGTTCTTGATTCAGTTCACTAAAAATAATACCTGTTTACTGCCTATTATCAGAGTCATATTATTTGCTTTGGTAGTGGGGCTACAGAAAGATGGGAAGGAGATGAGCAGTGAGGAAAGACAGTTGGTGTTTTCAAACAAATTTTTACACCCAAGAAGTTATTAGTGCTGAGCAGGGAAGAGGACAGGAAAAGCACTGACTGGGGCAATTTTCTTATTCCATTATTACCTACAAAAGTTTCCCCTTTTGATGATTTTCTGTTCTGCAAAATAAAACTGGTAGGAACACAAAGCAGAATCTAACTGAAATTATGGAAAATAATAAAGTTTTGTTTATAGTACACCATTTCAAAAACTCAATTATTAATTTATAATTTGAAGTGTTGGCTTTTTAAAATTAAAACTTGTAGAAACATAAGGCTTTTTTATTAAAGCTTATAGAAACATAAAATTAAGCATATGCAAATATAGACTTAATTCTTCCTATTCATTATTCCATTAGTTCAGATTGTCATTTGTTTTAATAATGGGCTTCCTTCACCCAAAAGCTTAATGAAAAGCACAAGCTGTAATTTTCATATTTTTTGCTTGCCTAAGAAAAGATTACATTCATCTTACTCCTATGACAGATGTGTGGTATTATAATGAGTTTGTGATTAATTGCTAATGAAGTATAATTAGTTGTTGTCTGAGGACTTGGAAATTCAACATTATTTAATATGATCTGGAGAGAAATAATGGAAATCAGGTAACAGATAGATCTTTTAAAATTTGTATGCAGGATTCTACTGCTGAATCAATTGCAACATATTTTAATGTTTTGAAATAAAAATCATAATATAAAATTTATAATTCAATGGAAAAGTATCAAACTTCACATCAGTTCCTGACCTGAATATATTCCATTCTAGAACTGACCTTCTTGCAGCATTCTTATATTTAGACAGCAAATCTATTTCCATGATGTTTAAAATTGTACTATAGTATACTGCATTAGCAGAAAAGAATGTGAGCTTTCTAAAAGTCTTAGTAACTACAAAACACACAATAATTAAAAAGAACAGAAAATTAAAAGATAATTTGCACTGAGGTCAAACAAGGCAAAAAAGAGATTGTTCATTCCATATTTTCTTTTATGTAATAATAAAAGTACACGTTTGTTATACTGATGGCCAAAATAATTTTAAATCATGATTTCTAGTTAGTCGACCTATATGTTCTGTATATCACATCATGAAATTCAGTTTAACAAGATTTACAGCCTTAGGAGAGAACTAGAAATGACCTATGCATACTGAAAAGTGAGTCATAGTTGTAGAGTGTGCCCTTGGGACAAATAATAACAAGAAGGTGGTCAGGCCTGAAGTGGCATCAGCAAAAAGATGAGATATGTTAGCCCATTTTCCTGGGTAATATTATTCCTTGCTGGCTTTGAGCACTTGCATGAGAGGCAGCATTGCATAGTAAAAAGAATGTGTATGCACACTGGAGCCCTGAGTTCTAAATCAGACTGTGCCAATTTCTAATAAGGAATCGGGAACAAATTACTTTACTTTACCTTGAAATCCATCTTTCCCATTGGCAAAAACAGAGTAATACCTCTTGCTCCAAGGTTTGCTGTGAGGATTAAAGGAAAGCATCTGACACCACCCTAGTACATAATTGCTATTCAATAAATATTAGTTTCCCCTTTCCCTTTTCTAAAAATACAAAGCAGTCCAAGAAAAGCCAAGTGTTCCCCATGCCTATTGCATAAAAACTTGAACATTTCAAGCAATGAATAGTTTAACAGGCACTAGCATTCTTTGCCACTGGAGTTCCTGGTTTTAGTTTTGTTCTGTTTTGAAATTATCAGCTCAGGACTTTTCATGGAAATAACAGTAATAATTACTTTCTAATTCCCAGTTTAAACCTGCAGCCACCTAAACTATCCCAACAAAATGGATAGAAACCATTTTATTCATACATATAAGCAATGTATATGAAATACTAAAGTCCAAAATCTCCTCATAGTTGTCTTAACAGAAGGAAGATATCTCAGAATTCCTAGACATTAAACGAATTCTGGTTATAGTTTTGCATCTTGTGAGCATGTTTTCCGAGGTGATACTGACTTCAATATGTTAGATGCATTCAAAAGTAAAGACAGAATAGTCAAGGCTTTATTTGTTATCTTTTTTTTTTTTAGGGAAAATAGTTCTCTTTAATTTAAAATATACAGTACAAATAAGGAGTAGTTAAATAAACAGGATCAAACAATGTTAATAGACACATAAAATGGTACTACTCTTTGGGAAAGCAATTTTACAATATTTTTTAATTGTTTTTAATTTTTTTTTATTTTAGCATATTACGGGGATACAAATGTTTAGGTTACATATATTGCCTTTGCCCTACCCGAGTATTCTTCTTTTCTTAAACTTCCCCATCCATCCTAGGGACTAATGTGTTAACAGTCAAATTTAGTTTCTCTTTGAAGGATCCATAATGTGTTAAGTTTGAAAGCTATCACCATGGACAGCAAGCCTTGACATGGGGAAACAATATTCCTACTTCTCTCCATTTCTCTGTGCCTCATACCCTGTAGGTTCTCAATTAATGCTTATTTGATGAATTAATAAATGAGTGGATGACCTAAAAGAAAACTTCCAAGATTAACTAAAAATTTGTGATGGTGAATCACTTGGTTGACACATATTGATGATCTAATTGAAGAAACCATAATAAGGAAATGCAAAACCTTGCAGAAGAGGGTAAGTGCATTTGTATCTTAAGGAAAGGGGTTAGATGTTGTATTATATCCAGAAAAAGGAAAATTCCCTAAAATTATAGTAAAAAATACCAGGTATAGTAAAAAATGTGATCCATGCATTCTTCTAGAGGCTGGGGATACACAGATGATTGTAACACATGCCTTCAAGGAGTTCACAATCTAACAGGAGAAATTAACCCATAAACAACTTAAAATAAATGTATATATAGAATAGAGATATATACAAAATATACAGATGACTATAGAATATCATGATGCTCAGAAGCAGGAGAAATCACTGCTGAGATATTATGGAGCATAGAGATATGTCTCTGAGGGCTCAGTTTGATTGCATCTTAAAGATGAGCCAGGCATGATCAGTCACACAAGATGAGGAAGAACATGCAGGCAACCAGTAGAAGATGTGGAACAGCAGGGGTCCCACAGCAAAAGTAACCAGTTTAGAGAAAGGCAGGGAGATCAATGTGGGCAAGAGCAGGTTAAAGGGGGAATGCACGCAGGGACAGGTAAAATAGGGAGGACTGTGCTGGCCATATACAAGAATCTGGATTCTATATTGCAGGCGGGTGATTTTCAAATTATAGCATGGAGCCTCCTGAGTTCCTGTGGGGAAATAAAAACTGCTTAGCTTTTTATCTGTTTAGGCTTTCACTTAAGATTTCCTTTATTAAAAAAAAAATGTAAACCTCTGTTATAGGCACTGAGCCCATGAAAGGTTTTGAGAGTAATAAGAACAGATTGACATTTTAAGAAGTCATTGTGTAGATCTTTAGGGGAAGCGGGAGGAGCCCAAGATTAATTAGCTTGCCCAGGTGAAACAGTTGGGGGGCATATTCCAAGATGGCAGCAAGTGGGATAGAGAGCTAGCTACTGGAACAGAACTTGGCGGTCTCAAACTAATTTCCCACCTTCTTAGAGTAAATGGTTGAACTCAAGATCAAGAAGATCAGAATTAGTTCCAGATTTTAGCTTGGTGTTTTGCATATATCAAGGTATTTTTCACCATGATATAAAAGAAAAGATCATGTTTGAGTGTAAAATATGAGTTGAATTTGAAGCACTTGTAATCCATCTGAATAAAACTGTGCATTCAAGGGTTGGATATAAGAGTGTGGAGCAAGAAAGGAAGACTGAGTGTGAAGATACAGCTTTGAAAGCTGATGGCATAGGAATGCATCTGTATATATAAGTGTAAGGTATATCACTCAGGGAAGGGGTGAGCACATGAAAGGCCCCCAATAAAATGTGCTTTATTTTATTTAGGGAACAGGGGCAGAAGAAGAGGAATCTATGAAAGAAACTGAGAAAGAAGTATAGGAAGGAGGAGAAACTAGGAGATTATAGTGTCACACAAGGTAATAAAAGTTTCAAGGAGAGGGTCAAACACCGAAGAAAGATTAAGTGAAACAAAGCCTAAAGAAGAAGATCTAATGAATTCATCAATGTGCAACTTCTTAGGGACCTCAGTCAAAGTACATCCATTGGCAGAATGATGAAAGAAGAAATGGTGCAACAATTGGTAAAGTTAGGAATTCCCTGAATGGAGAGAAGGTACTGGGATTCCATTCAGAGGCAACCCCAGGACCAAAAATACTGATTTGTGATTGCAGAGTTTCTTAGAGGTTACAAGAAAGTTGGCATGGCTATACAGAAATACCAGTAAGTAAAAAATTTCCACTTTTCTATGAGACCAACACCATCTTACAGAGAAGAGGTATTGATTATAAAGATCACAGGATTTTTAAAGGAGATTAAGAAGCAGTTTTGGAAGGAAAAAAATGAATAGATTGACTTTTCATCTGATAATTGATTCATAACTTTATTCATTCTGAATCCATTTTGTGTGTTGGCATGTTTGTAGAAAATTAGATCAAACTAATGAGAAATTCTAAAGTCAAAATGCTGCAGATGGCCATAGCCAGGAGAGTTGGTATTAGGAATTGGCAAATCTCTTTATTCTGTCTTGGAAGTAAAAGAGATGAAACACTAATGCATACTGAAGGCAATGAGGTAGGGCAAAGAACATGTAAACAGCTGTTTCCCAACTTGGGAATAGATGGAGAACACCATGGTCATTCTAGCATTACAAAGTGAATTTTTTTAAAGGTCAAGAGCTAACATATTTGGTTAATTTGTTGAAAAAGGCAATGACCTACTTTCTGTAACTAGCTCAATGAGATAACAAGTAAACCTCACTTTTCAAAGATTCTTTTTTTCCTAAGAAGGAAAATGCTTAATCACAGAACATCTCTTTTTTTTTCAAAAATAAAGCACATAATAAAAATTAGTGTTTTCCTTAATTTTGATGGAAAGTCTATGATCTTTATTTATGAACTAACACAATTCTAAATATATAGCCAAAGAGAAAAAAGTTTAGTTTTCCAACTCTGTTTCATTTAACAAGTTGCAGCCCCTCCCCCATCCCAAATCCACTATCCTCTTGATGGTTTGTTGATAGCTGATGGATAACAGGAAGAAAAAGTCTATAAATTCCTTGAAAGCAGATGGCTGGGATCCCAGGGATTCATAGATGTTTATAAATTCTTACTACACTAAATTAAGTTATATACAAAATAGTAGTGGCCAAAATTATTTATTCTGGTCTTGATATCCCCTTATTTTTATAAAACACTCCCTAGCACTTAATGAAGATGAAAGAAGTCAATAGCTATTGATCTTGAAATTAGATTTTGTTTGGACATATCCAATTGATTGAAAAAGTTATCATTATTTATATAAATAGGAATACTTTTCTCCAGATGTCAAGAGCTCAATGTCAAGAGGGCCATGGAAGTAACATAAAAGAAGAGAATCCTGTGGGTGTCAGGACTGGAGATACTTAGAAAGGAACAGGCAGCAGCCATGCTACTCCAGGACATTATGCTGCCTGGGTATTTGGTCCCAGATCACCTGATTTTTCAAGAGAAGTCAGAAATATGGATTTTGAAGCTAAATCTCCCAGTTTTAAAATGTATACATAGGCCAGGCATGGTGCCTCATGCCTGTAATCTTAGCACTCTACGAGGCCAAGGGGGCAGCATTCCTTGAGGTCAGGAGTTCAAGATCAGCTTGAGCAAGAGTGAGACCCTGTCTCTACCAAAAATAGAAAATATTAGCTGGATGTGGTGATGTGTGTGCCTATAGTACCAGCTACTGGGAAGGCTGAGGCAGGAGGATCACTTGAGCCCAGGAATTTAAGATTATGGTGAGTTGTGATAATGCCACTATACTCTACCCAAGACAACAGGGTGAGACTGTGTCTCAAATAAATAAATAAATAAATAATAAGATGTTTACATAATTGCTTTTTAAAGCATCATGTGATTGACAGCCTCTGCTCTAGGTAGAAACTCAGCAGTTAAGGTCTTCAGATATCGCATCCATTAATGGAGTGAACTATTATAATGAATGGATTATGTGTTCAGCCTATGCTATCTGAATTACAAATGAACTCTCTCACTGATGAGGGTATAAAATACATTCTGTACAGCTGTAGAAAACTATTGGCAAGGATATATAATACATTCTGTACAGAGATAGGAGCTATTGTCAAATGCTCTTTTTTCCTTCTTTCAGATGCAGTGGTCTGTAATGCTACCATAATCTGAAAGTTCAACATCAAAATGATTAAGAAAAAAAAAAAACACTTAGAAACTCTTGCATAATTCATCATTGCAGCTGAGACTAAAAGACCTATTGTCTATTGTCCTGTAGCACAAATACATTATAAACTACAACACATCATGAATATTGAGCTAAAATATACTTAAGTGAAAAGATTTAAAATACAACTCTTTTCATTTTTCATTATTAGAAACACCAGCAAAACTCTTCATTCCTGCTAATATAATTGAATAAGTCATGATGTTTTAGATAACATTTTATGGAATATCATTGCTAGATTGAGGGAGGACATATTTGTGCAGTTCACGCATGACATACTCATTCCACATGGCTGGACTGTAGGTATTTTTATTGTTCCATCACATGAGAAATGCATCAGGGCCCACTCCTGGGCCAAAATGCTCTGCAGGAGAAACACCACATGTGGTGTCAAGTTTTGTCACACTTCAATGGAAGGGTTTAGAATAATTTACTTTACTTGTAGGTCTTTCCCTAACAAAGATTGTCAGTCTGTACCATGCAATCCGTACTTTCCAATGTAGATTTCCATAACTGTGTGTTTAGGTGAGTATGTGTGGAGGGGGATTGCTTCTCAGCAAAGTAGAAAGCAATTGCCCCATAGGTAGAGAGACCTGCATTTGAATCCAGATCTGCCACTGGATTAGCTATGTGACCTTGGGCAAATAACCAAAACCTTACTGGGTACCTTCTGCATGTCAGGCACTCTGCTAAGTACTGGGTATACAAGAGTGATCAAGGTAAATTCATTGCCCAAAGGAGCTTAAATCTTAATAGGAGACTCCAAAGAAGAACAGGCAGTTTCAACACAGAAGCTAAAGGGCTATAGCAAATGCAAGCAGACAGTACCTTGGGAGCACGTAAAACATCTGTTCCAATCTTAAACCGTTAGGAGAGGCTTCCTGAAGGAAGTGATGCCTGCGCTGATATGTGGAGGAAGAATGGGAGGTAGGAAAGCGAAAAGTGAGACAAAGAAAATTTTAGAAGCAGGAAGCAACATATGCAAAGGCTAGAAATTGAGAGAGAGCCTAAAACTTCTGAGGGCCTACTGATGGTTTCTATGGCTGTACCAGTATTCCCAATAGACCATCAGCTGAACAATCCTCAATGTTCATCATAGCTAAAAAAGAAGTTGGAGGAAGAGTCAAAGATATAGATACTGTTTTACTATGATACTAGTCATTCATTTATTAAGCCTCTTAACAAATAGTTACTTCAATCTACTGTGTTTAAGAAACCATAGTCTTTACTTTTATAAGGATACTATCAATTTTCACATTAATTATAGCAATCCTCCTGACACTATTATTGGAAGTGGAGACAGTTGACTTATTTTAATACAGAAAATTTTATTTCTGAATAGCAAATAACTTCACAAGAATTGTTCTGCAGAATAGTTTTTTCAGTAAATTGTCCTTAGGAAAATGGATTTCCACATGCAAAAGAAGGAAATTGGATTCTTGTATTAACCATACACAAAAATCAACTCAAAATGGATAAAAAACCCAAATGTAAGATCAGAATACAAGTATTAAGAAATTCCATGGGAAGAAAAATAAATAGTCCATGAGCAAATAATTGTAGGTAATGCTACATACTATCCCTGTTGGACATTGGTTATTTATATTAGCATATCTAATATTCTAAGAAGTCCTGAAGTAAACAGAGCAATCAACACTTCTTAACCCAGGATTAAGTAAAGGTTAATTAGCATAGACTTAGTCAAGGGGTAGAATGCCGTTCAGTGAGCATGGGATCAGTGCCCTTGAGGTAGTCATTTCAAGGGAAATCCTTGAGAACATCCTTTACAAAGGACTTAGCCCACTTATACCATCATATAAAGAGTAATTTTTCTATTAAAAAACACTAATGTGATTGACCTTCATGATTACAATTTGTTGTTCTTAAGCAATATAATAAAAAAACTATGCCCCTTCCTATAAATAACATACATATTTAATGAGGAAGAAAAACATAGTACAACTACAAATTTCTTATAAAAATAAGGTGGTTTTGTTGTTTTATTGTTGCTGTTGTTGCTTGACAGTCATACTTGTTTATTTTCCTTTTAAGTTACCTTAAAATAATAGAAATAATAAGGAGACATTTGCTTTTCAGTATCCCAAGTTCATTAAAAGTAGATAGTGATTTGTTGTCACCAGGACTAAAATTTCTTCCCTGAGAAGAATAATAAAAGAGATCAGATGTGGAAAAATTAGTCTCTTCAATAAATGGTGCTTGGGAAACTGGATTTCCACATACAAAAGAATAAAATTTAATTCTTATTTTAACCATACACAGAAATCAACTCAAAATGGATAAAAGACCTAAATGTAAGATCTAAAGCCATAAATCTTCCAGAAGAGAATATATGGGAAAAGAACAATGACATTGGCCTTGGCAATGATTTTTTTGGATATTACACCAAAAGCTCAAACAAAAATAAATAAACGGGACCACATCAAACTAAAAAGCTTCTGCACAGCAAACAATCAACAAAATGAAAAGGCAACCTATGTACTGAGAAAAAAAATTTCAAGTTGAATATTCATTAAGGGTTAATATCCAAAATTTATAAAGAACACTTTTAACACAATAGCAGAAAAGCAACACAACCAAAAAATGGGCAAAGGATCTGAATGAACATTTCTCCAAAGAAGACATAAAAATGGCCAAAGGTATATGAAAAGGAGCTCAGCAGCTCTAATTATCAGGGAGATACAAATTAAAATCACTGTAACACTTCACACACTTTAGGTTGGCTATTATAAAAAACACAGGAGATAACAAATGTTGGGGAGTGTGTGGAGAAAAAGGAACCCTAGTACACTGTTAGTGGGAATGTAGCTTGGTAGAGTCATTATGGAAAACAGGACAGAGGTTCCTAAAGAAATTTTTTTCATTTTTTAAAAATTTCTTCTTTAGTTTCTTGGAAGAAAGAAATTACAAATGAAACTACCATATGACCCAGAAATCCCTCCTCTGGGTATATACCCAAAGGAGACAAAGTCACCCCCATAAAGATATCTGCACTCCCATTTCATTGCAGCAATATTCGTGATACCCAAGATACAGAAACAACCTAAGTGTCTGTCAACAGACAAACGGATAAAGAAAATGTGGTGTGTGTGTGTGTGTTTGTGTGTATAATGAAATATTATTCTGTGTTAAGAAGAAGGAGATTCTGCTATTTGCCACCACATAGATTGACCTAGAAGACATTATGCCAAGTAAAATAAGCCAGACACAGAAAGAAAAATAGTGCATGATCTCACTTATATGGAGAATCTACAAAAAGAAAAGGTCAAATATACAGAGATACAGAGTAAAGTGTGGTTACCAAAGGACAGCAGGGGGAGAAGAAGTAGGGAGATATAGGTCAAAAGATACAAAGTAGCAGACATGTAGAATGAACAAGTCTAGAGATCTAACGTACAATGTGAGGACTATAATCAATAAAATTGTATAGCATTTGAGAATTTTGTTAAATAAGCAGATTTTAGCTGCTCTCATCACAAAAAAAGTAACTATGTGAGATGATAGATACATTAATTTGTTTCACTATAATAAACATTTTACTATCTATTTGTATCCTATAACATGATATTGTAAACCTCAAATATACACAATACAATTTATTTGTTTTATAAAAGTCAGAACACCTTCCTTATCTTGGCAGGCTTACCTATTCACACTTTCAGGACACCTTGGGCAACCCCTTGGCATCAATCCCAATTTCCAAGGTGCTAATGCCACAACTCAGGGTCCAGGACTTTTCAGGTGTTTGAAGAGAGCAGGACCAGTGCCAGTGTTAGAGGTGTTACTTGGTACTGTATTTGATAGGGTATTAAACATAAATGAAAGTCCCATCTTATTAAAAAAAAAAAAAAGAGTCTTCTTAAGGATACATTTCTTAACATTGCAATAATGTAAATGGTGTTTTGCATTTTCTACTTCATTGTCCAGAAGAGAATAATTACAATATGGTCTTGCCTAGAGAAAGGAAGCATCCATAGTTTTGGTACACCCTGCAATACCTTTCTTCTACCTTTTTTCGTAATAACTTTATGATAAAATTTAAATGTACCTATAAAAAGGGTCCACTCTTTGCAGTTATCATAGTGTCTGGTACAGATGAGACTATCGGAAATATTTATGGAGGGAAAATGGAAGGGAAGAAAACAGGAGAGGCTTAAACATTGAATATGGAGGTTGCCATTTTTAGAGGAGTAAATCTTTGACTCTGGCTGCCTTAAAGGAGAAACTAAAGAAATGTTCCAAACACAGCTTTGGCTCTTTGAGACAATATATTTCTTTTGTACTTTTCGATTCAAAGCATAAACTCAGACCTACTTTTGATAGTTAATTCACATAAATTGAGCATTCTCTACTTCATCTGCTATTTTCAAGGGAAATCACTGTATTTGTGTGTGTGTGTGTATATATAACGCTCACCTAGTACATCAGCACAAGTATTTCATAGACCTGGTTTTAAAAGGCTATAGTTGAATTAGGAGTCACTGTTACAGCACAGCAACATATATTTAAGGCCAGCTTTGCGAAATTTTCAGGGTTGTTAACTTTAAATGCAGTGATGTTGAAGTGCTAACATCTTAATCATCATCTACTCGTTTTATTAATCACTAGTTATTTTAGTAACAAGTAGAAGAAACCCAAGAAAATCAGGCAGACTTATGAAGAAAAATGAAATGATAAAATTAAACAAAATTAAAATGTCAAATAAAATGAAATAAAATGAGGGATGTATAGGCTCACTTCGCTAAAGTCCAAAAGTAAAGCTGGCTACAATTGCTATCAAGAAAACTATTAGTTATATACCACTCTGTTCCTTAGCTCTCCCTTTTTCTGTGTTGACTTTATTCACTAGTTGGCCAGTCGGCTCTCCATGTGGTAGCAAGACAGCCCCAGCAGCTTTAGGCTTTGTTTCTTCCATCTTAGCAAGCTCCGAATGAGAGCTCTTCTTTCCTAATATTAAGAGCAGCTAAAGGAGTTTGATTGATGAGGTAGGAAATACCCACCTCTAGAGCCTAGGCTAAAAGTAGGAAGGGGTGGTTCCCCAAAGGGAAGTCGGGATGTGGCTACACCAGAAGGAAGAGACATGGGAAGTGGATAGGCAAAGATGCAAGGGCTGTCTGCTATGTCGACATTCTATGTTCCTGTGGAATTATCAGAAGTTACAGCTGTTAAAGTGTATTTGGATCGTTCAGAGGAAATCTATTACGTTTTTATTTTAAATGCTATTAAAATTTCTTGTCTTGAACATAGAAAATAGTTGAGTGATTTTAGTTCATAAAAATTTAACATTGAAATAAACAAAGGCAGTTCAGTCCTCATACCTTTGTGTGATACTTCCTTGTGGGAACTTAATTTACTGATATACCTCCACTATTCAAATATTAACAGTGACTTAAAGATTGGCTATTTTTATTTTAGGCACAAACATAAAAACAAGTAGATTTTTTTTTAGTAAGAATGTTCATGAGCATAAGCAATAAATTACCAGCTTGAAAATAAATTTGAACCACAAAGAATAGTGAACACAAAGTCAGAATATTTTGGCTTCAATAAAAACCTTACCATAGTATAGCCCTGCAACTCCAGACCAGTAACAATTCTCAAAGAATTATTCAATTGTCAAAAAGGATATTATATAGAAAGTAGTTATAAAACTTATAAAGCATAATATAGATTTATAAAACAAAGGTTTTTCTCCATATAATGTATTTATAATTTTCCTCCTCACCTAGAAATTCTTACCTAATTAGTGTTCTTTTGTAAGTATTTAGTTATTTTGTTTTGATGAATTTATCTCTCTTTATGACTTGTTAATTCTATGACTATTTCAATATACTCATATAAACTATTCATGATCCAACTAGAGCACTGAATGCCCCGTATTGTTCTGTGAATTGAACTTTTTGGCAATGCAGAGAGAATGAGAAATGGCAGTCACAGGATTGAAGGGGGAAGCTGTTGCTTGGATAACTTATTTTAAAAAATACTATGAGTGAGATTTAACTTACTATTTAAACTACATTTGATTGACTCAGCCTATATTACTTTAAAATCAGTTTTTATATTTCTATCATTTTATATGAAACAAATTCAATTTTCCAGATAAGATAAAAAATTATACAAAGTTTTTCTAAATTAAATGTGAAAAATAAGACTCTGCAAATTAAAATGTCTCATATGCACACGGATATTTAACTAAAAACCATGACAGTGCCAATGCATCTTGGCATCAAACTATATATTGATTCCCAAAACAGAATTATATCTGCAAAGATTGAGTCCTATGCAGAAATGTAAGGCCTTCTGTTGAGTTTGGTTGGTCTTGTGCCGTGACATGCCAGCTACAAATAAATGAGCTAAGAAATATATTATTTTATCATTCAAAGGTTTGAAAGATGTACTGCTACCTACATTTTTTCAGGAAATTGTGTTACTATTTCCATGTTCACTTTTTTATACATATACGGCTTTATTATTATTATTGCTCTATTTTCTTAAGCTTTTACTTCCTTGTTTTCCAGCAAGATTTATTATATGTTTATTTATTACATTTTCATTTGTTTTATCTGTTATTTTATTATATCTATTTATTTATTATCTGGGATAATATATATCTAATTGGAAAAAAAATCCCCAGTGGAAGAATAATTCATAACATTATTTTCATCATGAAAAAAGTCAATTTAATCTTCATTTTGAATACTTTTCCAGAGATGGAATCCCTGGAGCTTCAAGTATATTTTGACATCTGCTTAATAACCAAGTTGTAATGAAACAGTTGTGCTGTCAAAAGAAATGATCAGTGCTGTACTATTCTTTGTTGCACTGCCTTCTGTTTCCCACCTTCTAGACTTTCATAGAATCTAACTAACGAAGGACACATGCAAGCATTTAGAGTACAGAATCAAAATGACTTCTAGATTATCTGACCAGTTATTTAGCTATTTTTAAGATGTCGAGGATTTGGACAAAATGAGAAAAGTTCAGCCTAATGACCCCAGTGTTTCTTTTTTCTTAAGTCAAGTTTGTGCAAATACCTATGTTTATTCACAGTTGGTAAAAGGGATACTTTTGTTAATATTCTAGTTAATAAGAGTTATCATATCATATATAAGTTTCAATAAAAATTAGAATTCAAATCAACTAATATTTATGTGATCCTACCATGTGCCAGATATTACGCTATATACTTTTATACAAGAAGTCTAATTTAATCTTCAAAATATACCAATAGTATTACTGTAAGCACTTTACAAATGGGTAAATGGAAAATCAAAAGGCACAGGCACTTGTCGCAGACACCAAGCCAGTGAGTGGAATACAGAGGCTCAAACCCAAGATTCTGATGTTAAGATGAGCATTCTTCTCACTATAGTACATTCAATAAAATAAATAATAACAGTCATGGATACTAGAAATTGAACATCCTTTATCTGCCATGTACTGTTCCTAATTATCTCAAACCTATGAATTGTTTTCTATTTTTTTAGATAAGTAAAGTGCAATCAAAGAGTTAAAGCACTTGCTCGAAGTCACTTGGTAGGTAAATGGGGAAATCGGAATTTAAATTCAAGCCAGCTCACCTAAATTCAAAATTGCAACTCTTCCTACTACAACACACTGACTTTCAATTTTAACCAAAACTTGAAAAACCCACAATTCACTCTATATAAGATTGTTAGACAATAATTCAGGAGTTAACATGTCAAGGTCAACATCAAGGACTTCTTTTCTATTGCATCATTTATGTGAGATGCTGGTTTAAGAGCTTTTTGATTATCAGAGAGCCAATAAATCTGAATGTTTCATTAAAATATTCATTTTACTTACAATGAATAGTTGGTATTATGCTCTGTATTTCCAATAGTTTTTCACATAATCAGATATTATAACTATAATTTAGTCAGCAAAACAAGACTAAGCAGACAAACACCAGAAAACATCAAACAGAAAAATATATATTATTTGATTTTACAAAGTAGCTAGGCTATAAGCAGGCAAATATGCAATCTCATAATTAAATTAATACACACTATACACATATACACACTAAAATATACACAGTGGAACATAATGGAGGCAGGACGTTGAAAGAAATAAACAAATAAAGAATAAAAGCTTAGGGGATCCCTAAGCCATAGGGACTTAACTACAGGAACCAATATATTTTTAAATCAACTTTATTCAGGTATAATTTTTATAAAATATTAATATAATGCCCCCATTTTAAGTGTACAGTTTGATGAGTTTTGGCAAATATATAAACCTGTGTAACTACCACAGTAAAGATACAGAATAATTATATCACCCAAAATGTTCCTCATGTCCCTCTGCAGTTGATCCTATTCTCTAGGCACTAAGCAACCACTGATTTTCTTTATGTCCTACACATGAGTTTTGCCTATTCTAGAACATTACATAAATGAAATCATACAGTATGTGAACTTTTATGAATGGCTTCCTTTGCTCGGCATGGATAAGCTTTTGAGACTTATCCATGTTGTTGCAAGAAACAGTAGTTTATTCCTTTTTCCACTGAGTAATATTCCATTGTATGGATCTACCACAAATTGTTTATTCATTTTCCAGTTAATTGACATTTGGATTGTTTCTAGTTTTTTATTATTATAAATAAAAGTGATAGAAACATTTGTGTACAGGTGCATTTTCATGTCTCTTGGTAAATACCTAGGAACGGAATTTTAGGTTTGTACAAGTGCATTCTAATTGCACATGGAATGGTCAAACTGTTCTTCAAATAGGTTGTACCTTTAATAGTACACCTGCAGTGTGTGAGAATTTCAGTAGCTTCATATCCTAATCACTTTTAATTTTGTCAAATTTTTAAAATTTTAGTCATTTTAGTGAGTGTGCAGTGGTTTTAATTTGCGTTAGGGAAACAGTTGATTTTTTATATTTTATTTTTATTTTTTGAGACAGAGTCTCACTCTGTTGCCCGGGCTAGAGTGCCAAGTGCCATGGCGTCAGCCTAGCTCACAGCAACCTCAAACTCCTGCGCTCAAGCGATCGCCCTGCCTCAGCCTCCCAAGTAGCTGGGACTACAGGCATGCGGCACCATGCCCAGCTAACTTTTTCTATATATTTTAAGTTGTCCAGATAATTTCTTTCTATTTTTTTTAGTAGAGACGGGGTCTCTCTCTTGCTCAGGCTGGTCTCAAACTCCTGAACTCAAACGATCCGCCTGCCTCGGCCTCCCAGAGTGCTAGGATTACAGGGAAACAGTGTATTTTTGAAGAGGACTTAGATTAGCAAATGAGAATCCTAGTTAAAAGGGTTGACACTAAAATCACATGTGGTTCTGAATTCTAGATCTCATACTGACCCATATGTGTGACCACAACAAGTTGCCTTAGCTTCTCTGTGCTTCAATTTTCTCCTCTGTTAATTCATAATGAAAATAGTGCCTTTCTCAGATTTTGTTTTGAACTTTGAAGAGAAAATAAATGTAAAGCACTAAACATAGTGCCTGCATCATACTAAGTGTTCAATAAAAGCTAATTAGTATCATTCTTTCTATTTCACAGAATGTAGAGGGTTATAAATTTTGTAAACATATTAATTTTACCTCTAATGACCATAATAATAATACTAATATGCATTTATAGGATCTGTACTACCAAATATAGGAAAGTGCTTTATAGTATTTATTTTTTAATTGATAAATCCAATCTCTTCAAAGTAAGAAATCCAATCTGTTCAAAGTAAATGGACCATATATATAAAGAAGAAGGTATCTTTGTATCTGCTTCTCTTTTTGTTAATGTTTTAATTCATTTTTAAGTTGGGCTTGATCCTGACAAGGTATACAGACAGCATTATTTTACATAGCCTTAATCCTAGAAAGCAGCAGTATCAAATATTTAAAGCCACCTACAACTGGTCATAAACATGATACCCTACACTACCCCTTCTACACCCACAAGTAATCTTTGTGGTCTCAATAACTCTTTAAAATGCCAACTTCCATTTTATCCTGACATCAAGCAGACCAGTATGTTCCCTCTTCCCTCACTGGGTCAAATTCCCTATCCAGCTGTTCCCACTGCAGTGTGTGTAGGCAGTTTACTAGCCACTGCCTATAATCACTCCTCTGTCCTGTCCTAGTGACACCGCACTCAGATTTCCTTCCCCTCATCCGATTGCCAAATCTCTCCCCACATCTGATACCTCTGCCAAGCTCTTCCAGCTTTTGCTTCTGTGTGGTCCAGAGAGTTGGCGCAGAGAGAAGCACAAGTTCTTTGCCTTCCTGTTGGATTTTTTTTCATGATTAGTAAAGAGAATTAGGGGTATCCAATAGACATTTATTTTGAAGGGAAAAGTGTCTCTCTGAAAAACAAAGAGAAAGCTTAAAACTCTGAAAAGTTAAGAGTTTGAACAAATCACCATTCAGTCAATGACTTATTTGGTGTTCCTAGCATGTTTACCACAGTTTTTATAAGCTTACTGTTACAGAATTAAAAAAAAAAAGAAAACACACAGAAAAACCATTAATTTTATCTGTTAACATCACATAGAAATTAACAAATGTATATAATGAGTTATTTTTCCAGTTCTTTCATATAAAATCTCATTTGAATGTCATAACTACTATGAGGGAGTTTGGAGGTATCAAGTAACAGGGCACACAGCCACTACCACCTTCAATATAAGAACAAATTTAGCTTTGAGGGTCAGGCTGAAGTTACTGTGGAGAATTACAATGAGAACAAAATAGAATCCTGGCCTTGGAAGACAGTTAGAGTCGGCAGCTATTAATAAAGGGCCTCAGACAGAACAGGTAGAAGAAGCCCGTTAATCAGCATTGGGATTGGAACACAGCAGGGACTGGTCAACAACCAGAGTGTGTGACATACTCTACTTTTTATGCCTCATTTCTGGTATTTATTTTTCTTTCAGACCTATTCATACTCAATCCTCCTCTAAACCTGGGCAAGAAGCAAATTGGGCTTCAATGCCTCCCACAGCTGAGTATTAAATTTGAGTCTATGCTCACCATCCAAACCCTTCGCCTAGAGTTGAATGCATTGAGGGCTACACTTCCCTAATACTTGGGTGCTTTTCCTCGTCTTAGCACAGCCTTCTGGGTTTCACCCTGCCTTCCTACCTAGGCCTGTTGTATTCCAAACCCTCTATGTCTAACTAGACTGTAAGTCCTGGCTCCTCCTGTTTAACCCAGTCTTGTAGCCAACCACGTGTCACACTGGCAATCACTCTTGGCTGCTCTTCTGCAGTCACTCAGAAGGCTATGGTGGGATGGCTAGAAAGGAGGGCACCAGAACGTCCCTTCCACCATTGCCATGAAGGGTATTAAGGAATGACCTTCACAAGTAAGCAGCATGTAAATCCCTTCAAGATAGAGCAGAGATGAGCATTAGGAGATACAAGCATAGATGAAGGGGTTCCTTAGGTGCTTCCCGGAGTGTTACATTGGCATGAACATTTCTCACTTTGATTCCCACTCCAAGACCATATGCAGTCTGTAAGAAGATGCTACTCCCACTTTTAAATCCAAGTCTCAGCTACCCTGGCCCACAGAGGATATTCTAAAATTCCAAAAAAGAAACAAAAGAAATCAGTTATAGCAAATCCAAATAACATAAGCATGGTTACGTTTCCACATTTCAGGATTCATGTCCCAAGACAAATGAATTTTATGCTAAAAGGGCTGACCCAGCTTCACAGGTTTCTTGCCTGTGTGACAGGTCTGAATTTAACAAGCATACATTCAGGTATCAGAAATGCAATTCAGTTTTACAACTAATATCTTGTTCTATTTACTCTAGACCCCCTCTCCGCCCACAAAAGACAGACTGTACATTTTTGAATCTTGCGTTTAAGATTCTCTCATTCTCTCATGGTTCAAATCCTTCCCCTTCCCCTTCCAAATCCAGGATCTGGGTGCACAATGAAGTTGACATGTCCTCAGAGACGGGAGTGGAACATGCAACTCTCTAGATCATGGACCACGTCCTGCTTCATTTTCGGGTAATGCATCTGTCATGGTTGCTTCTGCAGTGGTGTAGCCCCATGGCCACTGAAGATCCTTGTGAGTTGAGATTGTCCTGCTTAGTCTTTGGAGCACATCCTATTACCATGGCTGATGTCCGTGGACTTTGTCTGTGCCTCTAGTCGGTAGCACCCCACATCCTACAGTCTATCTGGCTACAGTAGTCCTGCTACAGATCACTAGGGCGTATAGCACTTATGAATGGCCTTGGGGGTCTAAGATCTCTTATTTGCTTTCTCCCCACCAAGCTGAAGTGAGGATTTCCTCAAGCCTGAATGCTCCTGGCATTTCAGAGGCATGGGACCTCTGTGTTAAACTTTCCATTTTCCTAGGCTATGCCCAGGAAAACAAGGTATCAGCCCCCACAGTCTTATAATCCCCTAATCTACCTCCTGGATGTTATTTATTGTTTGGTTAGGATTCAACCACAGAGGGAAATCAAAACATTGGGGACTTTTCTTTGTCTCTTTTCCAGACTCCATCTCTGTATGATCAGCTGGCCTTTTCTCTTCCTATATGCCAAGAAATTTCCTTGCATCTTTTCCTCCCTATTCAATGTTCTGTTGTGTATACTGCCTGATTCTCTTCAAGCTGAATGTTTATTTTGGGAGTTTTGAGAAAATCATCCCCTTCTCAACTAAGCTAAGCATTTACAATGTTCAAAAATGCTTGGTCTCAGACTACAAAAAAAAAAATCCATTTTTAAATTCAAATCCAATGTATCCCTGTTTGTAACAGGACTCCACTTTCTCCATGAAGCAATTCATGCTGTTGACTCAGTGGTTTGATGAACTAGGAACTGAGGATGGCTGGAGCTAAAATACACTGATTTGCTGCCTCAGAATTAGTATCTCTATAATCCCTGGCAGCAAAAGTGGGGCCTCTGTAATTTCTCACAGCTTCTCATTTACTTCTCTATAGCATATATTTCCCACCACATCAGTGCAATCATTAAATACACGTGGCCCTCAGAGCAAGGACAAAAAAATCAAACTCCAGTCTCCAAAGACCTTCCCACTCAGTAAATGATTGGCAGGATTATGGAGGCTCAGGGCAGGGCCTTCATCCCACCAAAGGCACGTGGCCTTATCTATTACAAGAGCACAGTTTAGTACTATGTTCATTGGGTAATACTACATCCACCAATTCACATCTTATATGTACATACATATATATACAATACATATACAGCAGGATTGCTCTGCTACACATGATAGACCAAAACAAAAATAAAGTTCATACTTGAATAATAACTCTATGAGATGAAAGTCTTAACTCTTCATAGGAAAAAAATGCACTAGTCAAGAAAGAATTACTATAAATTATTGGGCAAATCCTGAAAGGATCAGGATTCCACTTTTTATTGTCAGAGAGCAATTTAATTTCAGAGCTGCTCCATGGGTTAAGCCTGAAGTGTGTGTTCTCTGGGGAACTCTGTGGACTCTAAAGAGAAAGCCAAGGCTACCATTTACTGAATGCCTGCTAAGTGCCCTTGGTTTACCCTATATTATCTCATTAAGTTCTCACAATAATCATGCAGAGTGGGCATTATTAGCTGCATTTTTAAAGGTTAGGAGATGAAGGACCCAGCAGACCCGGGATGGGACTCATTTCTGTAAGATGAAAAATGCCCTCAAAGTGTGATTGAAGCAAGTTCATGGAATTGCTTCAAAATCTTCCTGTGGAGAGTAAAGAATTAGAAACATGTTCTCCACCTTCAAATACAGTGCCGATAAGAATCATACTTTCACCTCTAAACTTATTCTTTAAGTTGAGTTTCTAGTTCCCGTTACTTGAGATTCAGTATTGGTTGACCCCTATTCAAGTCAACTGATACTTCAGTCATTTGATTAGTGAATAGACAGGCTCATAATAGAAAAGCAGTCTCTTTAGAGAAAGTGCCTCAGCAGGACTTGAATGGGGACCAGAGCCTCCCCTTTCAGTAGTGTAGTTACTCAAGGTGACCCCTCTCCTCAGTCCTCAGGCAATCTTTGAAAGAAACTGAAGTTGAAAGCAAACAGAGAAGCAGAAAGATCTAGCCCAAAAAGTGACACTCAGTGGTGGTCTTTTCTCCTTTCAATTCTTTCCTTTCACATCCAATTGTGCCCCTGGTCTCCTATTTCTCTGAAGTTCATTTTGAATACACTTTAGTAGTTCCAGTCAGTTTTTAAATTCTATTTGATTTTTATGTTTTTAAGTGATTTAAAAGATCTCACTAGAAATGGCATGTTACTATTGAAAATCCAACAGAGAGCAAAGATACCTGCTTTGTATGTCTCACTATGTTTATTTTATTGAACCTTATAATATCCCCTTGAAGGTTGGGAGAGGTCAGGTTTTATTTTCATTTATAGGCTGGAAATGGAGTAAAACTCTAGTAGGTGCCCAGAAGCAAATAGAACATACAGGAATGCATAACTGAGGTCTCTGTTCTGGGGAAAATACACTAACCTAGGATTTTTCAAAGAATTAGCCATGGGTTCCAAGACATGCTTTTTGGAAAAAAGAGTTTCTTAGTCAAATACATTTGCATAATTGTCCATAACAGATGTGCTTCCTGAGATAAAATAGTGCCCACATTAAAGGTTTTGTGGGTCCTGAAATGAAAGACAGTATCAAAAACTTTAACTTACCATCATTTCATCTAGTACTTCTTATTTATTTAGTAAATATCTGTTCATATTAACAAAATGACTTGGGTGCCATGGTTTGTGCCTGTAATCCTAGCTACTTTGAAAGCCAAAGAGGGAGGATTGCTTGAGGCCAGGAGTTTGAGGCCAACCTGGGCAACATAGTGAGACCCCCATCTCGAAAGAAAGAAAGAAAGAAAGAAAGAAAGAAAGAAAGAAAGAAAGAAAGAAAGAAAGAAAGAAAGAAAGAAAGAAAGAAAGAAAAAAGGAAGGAAGAACAGAAAACAACAAAACACATTTTGGGAAATGCTCCATGAAAGTATACCATCATCTCTCTTGTACTTTATATTGTAATAAAAGACCAAGAACCATTTGCTTCAGATAAGGGCACATCTAAATTATTAGCACAGAAAGGAGGGAAGTGGGAGGAAAAGTGAGTGAACCGAATTCTTACCTGACTTTGCTACTTTTTCAATGGTTATTTTCAACTGTGTTGCTTCTGCCCAGCTCAGACTCCCTGCTCCAGTTGTTTGGTCTACTGTACCACTTTCCCACCCCACTCTCATAAGTTGGAGTACATTTCTTCAGCAAACAGAAATAGTACCTATTAAACTACTAGGCATTGTGTCAGTTACAGAGAGACAAAGATTAAAGCATAATTCCTGTCCTGAAAGAGATCTTTATCTAGTAAAGGGCAAGCAGGCAAGTGGAAAAAAAAAAATACAAGCAGATAAGACAGCCTCCAACACAAGCAGGCCAGGGAAGTCTTGCTGCATAAGGTAAGACACAGGGCTCCCTCTCACTTCTTCAGTGATGTTAAGAGATAACACTTTGGCACATTAAAATTTTAACAAGTTTATTTAAGCAAACAGTGATTCATGAATCAGGAAGCTCCAAACAGGAAGTGGTTTGTGGTTCCCCCGGAAGTGGTTGAAGGGGAAGCTTTTATAGGGTCAATGCAGAAGCAGAGCAGAAAAAAAAAAAAAAATTTGATTGGTTAAAGTTTGACCAATTGACTTATTTGGACTCTCCTGATGGGAAGTTAGATAAAATATAGCTAATGCCCTATTGGCAACTGGTGATGGACTGAGCTTAAGTTTCATTTTGCTTAGATAGGAACCCAAGGCATTAGAGCCACCTCAGTCTAATGGCTTCCCATTTAATTTTTGGACAGTGGTAATATTCTAGGAAATAGTGCTTGTTGAAATAGACATTAGCAAAGCACATTGTAAAGAATAAGAGAGACCAAAGAGAGTAATTCTTACCACAGCATGTAGATGAGAAAAGCAGGGTTCACTGGGAACAGTGCATGATTAGATTCCACCCATACGGGACTCCCTAAAGAGCCATAGAGAGTTCATAGGTGTAACCCAATAAAGAATTTGAACTTTATCCTGAAAAAATATCATTATTGAATATATTTATAACTTTTAACCACTTAAATTGTATTAAATCTTTAAAGATTCTTCCACCTTTTGCAACCGCTTATTCTCAAATCTTGAATCCCCTATCTCTGTGGACATATCCAAATTCCATCCATGCACTCAGATCAAAGTATTTAACCCCATTATACCATAACTTCTCAGATTTTCTCAACCCAGACTTCTTCCTCCTATGATCTCCTCTGCTATTACTGACTGTGCATTCATGTATTACCTTATCCATTGCTTTTTATAAATACATGCTCTTCCTACTGAACTCTATGGTGAAAACCACAAAAGCAAGGAACCATATCGTGTGTCCTAGGAACATTGTTGTAGGAAGCCTCTAACTGACTCCCAGTGATCCCATCTCCTGCTGTTCATGCCCTTGTGAAACTCCATTTCCTTGCATGTAGGCTGGACCTAGTGACTTACTTCTAACAAATAGTATACCATAAAAGTAACAGAGTGTTTTTTTCTAGAATAGGTTATAAAATGATTGTGACTTCTGTTTTTCTTTCCCTTTCTTGCTCTCTTTACCTCTTTCTCACTCACTTTGAGGGAAGTCACCTGCCATGTATGAGCTGCCTTACAGAAAAATCCACGTAGCAAGAAACTGATATCTCCAGCCTGCAGCCCCTGAGGCCTGCCAACAGACACCTGATCCATGAACGAACTTCAAAGTGGATTCTACTTCAGGAGAGCCTTGAGATGACTGTAACCCCGGAGGACATTTAATGGCAGCCTTGCAAGAGACCCTGAACCAGTGATGCCCAGCTAAGCTGCACCTAGATTCCAGATCCTCAGAAATGAAAATAATAAATGTGTGTTGTTTTCAACTACTAAGTTTTGGGGCAATTTATTACATAGTCATAGATAACTAAAAAACACACCTAGAGTAACAGACTACAAAAAAAATATAAAACATTTCTGAGGATACTTGAAAAAATGGAAGAGGATATCAGAAATAATTGATATAATATTTATAGGATGAATGAATCCAAAGATGGATATTCACAAAAATTCCTTCAGGCTTATTTTAGATTAAAATAAAAGCCACAAACTGATCTTTATATTATACAAATCCCCTTGCTTTTATTCCTTTAGTAACTTCAATTATAGAAATGAGTTATCAGCACTCTGGGAGGCCAAGGCAGGAGGATCATTCGAGTCAGGAGTTCGAGACCAACAAGAGCGAGACCTCACCTCTACTAAAAATAGAAAGAAATTAGC
>CAUYPO010111701.1:0-50940 GCA_963574435.1 Cheirogaleus major
CCATCTATCCATCCACCCATCCATCCACCCATCCATCCACCCACCCAACCATCCACCCATCCATCCATCCACCCACCCAACCATCCACCTACCCATCCACCAACCCATCCAGCCAGCCATCCATCCATCCACCCATCCACCCTCCCATCCATCCATCCATCCATCCACCCATTCACCCTCCACCCACCCACCCACCCACCCATCCATCCATCCACCCACCCACCCATCCATCCATCCACCCATCCATCCACCCGTCCATCCATCCACCCACCCATCCATCCATCCACCCATCCATCCACCCGTCCATCCATCCACCCACCCATCCATCCATCCACCCGTCCATCCATCCACCCGTCCATCCACCCATCCACCCATCCACCCATCCATCCACCCACCCACCCCCATCTCTGCCTTCATCTCCACATGGCCTTCTCCTCTGTGTGTCTGTGCCCGAAATTCCTTTCTTATAAGGACACCAGTCCTATTGCATGAGGACCCCACCCTCTTCCATTATGACCTCATTTTAACTTAACTCATTACATCTTCAAACACCCTATTTCCAAATAAGGTCACATCTGATGTATTGGGAGTTAAGGCCTCCATGTGTGGATTTGGGGCAAACACACAACTCAGCTCCTCACAACCAGAGAGTCTCCTGTGCTTTTGTGAGTGTCCAGCAAACCCGACACCACTTCCTCAGCTGGAAAGCTCTACAGCACCGGCCACCTCCCTGCCTCCTTGAGCTGCAGGCAGATGGGGGTCTCCCAGGTGTGGCTGGTGCTCAGGGCTCTCAGCTTCCCCGGGGTCCAGATTCAAACAGCTACGGCCAGAACTTCACGGTGTGCGTCTCAGATTCTGAACGACCTGCACAGGCTGGACCCTGGGCGTCTTCTCTGCAAGAACGCCCCTCAGCACTGGTGGGTGGAGGCTGAGGCTGGGAGCCTCACCTGGGAGGGATAGAAAGTTGGCACCGCCTGGCTGCAGGGAGGGTCTTGGGCAGTGGCTATTGTGCCGGTAGGTGACGTTGGCAGGTCCAAGGAGAAGCCACCCCTGAGGGATGCTTGCACTGAACACAGCGCTTCCACCTGCAGGTTGAAGTCTAGTGGGCTGCACAACCCTCTAAACAGCTCCGTTTCCTCCTCCGACAACTCCTGTTGGGCCGAATGGTCTCCCTCAAAAGATACATCCATGTCTAAACTCCCAGAATCTGGGAATGGGAACTTGTTTGGAAAAGGGGTCTTTGCAGGTGCAATAAGTGAACAATCACAAGATGAGCTTGTCCTAGATCAGATGGCCCCTAAACCCGGTGACAGGTGTCCTCCTAAGAGACGGCAGAGGAGACGTAGACGCAGAGGAGAAGCCACGTGCAGACAGACGGAGGCAGAGACCAGAGTGACGCTGTGTCCACAAGCCCAGGGACGCCCGGAGCCCCCCGGGAGCTGGAAGAGGCGGGAAGGAGCCTCTCCTGGAGCCCGTGGAGGGAGCGCGGCCCCGAGACTCCTGCGTCCCACACGCCTGGGCTCCGTCACTGGGAGGGGCCACGTTCCTGTTGTCTAAGGCTGCCAGTTTGTGGCCTTTTGTTATGACAACTACAGAAAACCCGTTCCGTTGTTGATCTCATTAATCTTTGTGGAGCACACGGAGTTCAGCAAGCACGCCACCTTCCCCGGGTCACTCTGCCCTCATGCAACCTTACATGGACAGGAGAGTCGACATGCAGCTTTGACAGACAAGGAAGCCGAGGGAGCAGGACCTAGACTCGGGTCTCATCACCGGCCGGGGCATCCGTGGTTTCCCAGGGCTCCAAGCCACCAGCCTTTCACGCAGTGGTGGCCCTGACCTCCTCCACTGAGAGTCTACTGAGCAACCTCTGTGGGACTCGAGCCCTCCCGGGTGTGAGAGAAACGGAGCCGCCCCTGTGCTGGGACCTCCTTTTGCAGAACCTCCGGAGCTCACCGGCGTGTGACCCACGGTAACGTCCTCCTACGTAGCAATCACAGCCACCATCTGCTTGCCTTCTCCCCTGCACCTCCCCGGAGCAGCGTGTCTTCCGGCTCTGTGGTCGCCGGCACCACAAACCGGGTGGTGCACACATCCACGAAACCCAGAAGAGGCGCCAGACCACAGGCGTGGCACTGCCCCGTGGCTTCCTGCTTCCGGGACCCGCTTGGTCCCCTGTGTGCTCAGCATCCGGGACAGCCCCCCACGCTCAGGAAGCACAGAGGGTCGTCAGGAGAAGACAAGCACTACACACAAAAGGCCACGTCGCCTGAGATTCCATTTATAGGAGGAGCCCAGAACCGGCAAACCCACAGAGACGGGACGTGGACCCGCGGTTGCCCGGGGCTGGGAGAGGAGAGAGCGTGCATGGTGATGGTTCTGGGGTTACGGTCTCTTCCAGGGCCGATGACAATGCCCCAAAATTGTACTACAGTGGAGGCTGCACATGTGTGAATATAACAAAAACCACTGAATTGTAGCAACAGGTGAAACTCTACAGTATATAAATAACATCTCAATAAAGCTGGTATTTTATTTTATTTTATTTTATTTTATTTTATTTTATTTTATTTTATTTTATTTTTTGAGACAGAGTCTCACTCTGTCGCCTGGGCTAGAGTGCCGTGGCATCAGCCTCGCTCACAGCAACCTCCAACTCCTGGCCTCATGCGATCCTCCTGCCTCAGCCTCCCGAGTAGCTGGGACTACAGGCACGCACCACCATGCCCGGCTAATTTTTTCTATATGTTTTTAGTTGTCCAGCTAATTTCTTTCTATTTTTAGTAGAGACGGGGGTCTCGCTCTTGCTCAGGCTGGTCTCGAACTCCTGACCTTGAGCGATCCTCCCGCCTCAGCCTCCCAGAGTGTTGGGATCACAGGCATGAGCCACCGCAACTGGCCTGGTTTTTTTTTTTTTTAAATAAGGAGGTGGGGGAGACAGCACCAGCCGCCAACAGGTGAGAAACCTTCCTGAACTCGTGGCCCCCAGACCTGCGTGCGTTTTCCTGCACAGAGAGCCTCTGTGGCCCCTCGCGTCCGCCTGTGGTCAGTCCCTTCCTCCGGGCAGCTCGGTGCCCGGACGCTTCCGGAAAGCCACCTCTGCTCACCCAACGCCTGCGCCCAGAGCCGTTGTGCTCGTTCTTATACAATTTCCATCTCGCGCCCCCGGGCTCGGCGGCAGGGCCCAAACCACAAGCGCCTCGTGTTTCAGAGAAGCCTGCGGCGGTTAGAGGTGATTTCTTGATTAGTCACCCCTGGCTCTCGGCCGGAGGGCAGACAACACGCGCCGCTGGGGACAGCCGTGTGCAGAGCCGACACTGTGGGAGAGCTGGGTGTGGACCCCAAGATAACGGAGATGCACGTGGGCCCGAGTTTCAGTGGCGTGTGGCGTTTAAATGTGCAGGAGGGGGCCGGGCGCCGTGGCTCACGCCTGTCATCCCAGCACTCTGGGAGGCTGAGGCGGGAGGATCGCTCGAGCTCAGGAGTTTGAGACCAGCCTGAGCAAGAGCGAGGCCCCGTCTCTACCAAACATAGAAATAAATCAATTGGCCGACTAAAATACATATATAGAAAAAATGAGCCGGGCATGGTGGCGCATGCCTGTCATTCCGGCTCCTCGGGAGGCTGAGGCAGGAGGATCGCTTGAGCCCAGGAGTTTGAGGTTGCTGTGAGCGAGGCTGATGCCATGGCACTCTGGTCCGGGCAACAGAGTGAGACTCTGTCTCAAAAAAACCCACAAAAAACACTCACTAGACACCTACTTGGTGCCAGGCCCCGTTGTAGATGGAGGTGACCCAAGACAGAGCTGGTTCCTGTCCCTGATGGGGCAGACACATGAGAAACAAGAAGGTGAACAAGAACCATCGGGACAAGAGGGTTCAGAGGGAGGGAGAGATTTCAGCGTGGGGAGGTCAGGACAGGCCTCGCTGAGAAAGGGATCAGAGCTAAGACCTGAGGGAGGAGAAAAGCCTGCAAGGGAAACAGCCAGTGGAAGGGTGTTCCAGTCAGAGGGGACGAAGTGCGAAGGCCCAGAGGAGAAAGGGGTGGCTGGAGAAGAGGGACAGCGAGGCGGCCAGGGTGCTGGGTGCCGAGTGCAAGTGTGCAAGGGGCAGGAAGTCAGGGGAGCTGGCGGGGCGGTGTCCCAAGAGGCCGGAGAGTCTGGGATTCTAGCCCAAGCACAGTGGAAGCCACTTGAGGGTTTTAGCAAGGGAAGCTGATCTGACTTAGTTTGTAAACGATCACTCAGGAAGTTCTGCCTTCTCCTCCCAGGGAGCCCTCACTGGTCTTTCGCAGGGCCTTCTCTGGGCTCCCACGGCCTCCTCCTCCTCCTCCATCAGGGCTCTGACCCCTCCCCGTGGGATCCCACTGGCTCCCCAGTCAGATTCCGAGCTCTGTGGGCATCTGCCTTGCTCAGCGCTGAGTCGCCAATGTCTAGCATAGAGCCTGGTTTCCAGCAAGTGAAATGGTTGTCAGTTGAATGAATGAATCAGGACCTGGGACCTGAATGTACCCAAGGCCAGACCTTGAGACCGCCCCCCGAGACACTCCCAGTGTGGACACAGATACATCCAGCCCCCGTCAGAACAAGGGCTTGGTCAGGGGAAAAGATGGGGGCTGGTGGGGGACGCTTTCCAAGGGAGAGGACGTGAGAACAGTTGGGAAGAAAGGCGGGTAGAGGGAAGGGAACCCACTTCAATGGAGCACCTGCAGCTCTGTCTGCAGACTGGGGAAGGGGAAGAGGGGAGGCTGTTCTCCACCTCTTCTCGGGGAGCGGGCTGTGGTTTCCCTGCCCCAGGACCCTGCGCTGCATCTGATGCCCTGTCCTCTGTCCTGTCCCCTCAAGCTCTTGGGCTCCAGACCACACCAGCCTTTTGTGCCCTGGCCTCACTCTGGACTTCATGTTCTCTTGCTCACCTCCAAACCACGATGCTCTGATGTCCCCTAACTGCCTCGTCCTTGCCTCCCTGGCCCCTGAAGCTTGTCCTCTTTCTTGTAGGGGTGTCACTTGCCCCCCTCGACTCCCTTTCCTCCTACTTCAGAGAAGGGGAGGACTCCCCTGACCTCCTCCCTGAGCCAGGGGTTGAGGTCTCTTCCATGATAAAGTGGAATCCACAGTGAACGCCTATCTCACATCTGCCCAGCCCCGGCTCTTGTCACCTCCCCTTGCTCTGCACCTCGTCCCACCCCGCAACTCCATTCTTCCCTTCTCCACTCGCTCTGCCCCCTCCCTGCACAGATGTTCTTGTGCTCTGGCTTCTGGGTGGTTTGGCCAGTAGGAGGCACTGCCAGATGACATTGGAGGAAAGTGAGAATGGGACATTGATCCTCCTGGTCACTCCCTGTGGGGTCACCTCAGCCGGCTGTGTCCCTTAACCAAAGGCCCTGTCCACTGGACTCTCTCCCGGGGCTCTGCTAACATCCTTCCTGCCCCTTGCCCCACAGGAACACCCAGAGACGGTACCAGCTCTCCTGCCCTGGGTGCTGTGCACTGACCCCTGCCGCTTCCCCAAACCCTGCCCACCCTACAGCATATAGTCCCTGTGTCAAACCTGTCTCAAATTACCCCGTTTGAATGTGTCAGGTCTCTCCCCTGGACCCCCAACCAGGGTCCCCATCTTCCCCTCCGCATCCCTGTTTAACCTCACTCAGAGCATCCAAGCCCTCCGCCCTCAATCCCAACTTTCCTTCCCCACGACTTTGGGATACGCATGACTCGGTCCTCTCACTGGATAGCTCAGCAGCTCCTGACACCACAAACTATATCCTTGCTCCGTGACACACCCCGCTCCTCCATTTCCGGGGCACCTCACACTTGCCTGGTTCCTGTCCTACATCTGTGGTCTCTCTCTTCTGCCTGTCTCTTAGATGTCGGGGGCCCCAGGGCTCAGTCTTCTGTCTCGTCCTCCACTCTGTTCTGGGGGGACTTCACCCTCTCTCCCAGCTTTGCTGCTTCTCTCTGCCACCACACACTGATGCTGGCTGGGCCATCTTTGTCTTTAACCCGTAAGACTCTTCCAGGTCCCTGCCTCCGCCTCAGACTGAACATGCCCCAGACCTGACTGTACCTTCCGCGCTTATCCGCTCTGTCTCCCGTGCCTGGACCACGCCCATCTTCCTTCCAGCCCGCCCCACCGCCCCATACCAGCAGCCCCCAAGGAATATTCCAGACACGGGCCTGTCCGAGACCCTCCCCTGCTGGCACGTGAAGCTCCCGACCATCCCACGTCTTCCTATCCCGAACTTCCCTCCCAGTTTCATGGAAACCCTAAATCATCCATGCGTGGGAGGCTTCCGTGGGTCGGAGCACAGTTTTGCACGGTTCAGCGCCATGGCCGCCTCCTCCAGGCAGCCTTCCCTTCCTCCCGGTTCCTCGTTCCCGCTGTCCGTGTCCGTGACCCGCGCTGTCTCCCCAGCCCGTCCTCGGGTGCGGGCGTAGAGCCGGTGGCAGGGACAGATGCATGCATGAATGAATGAATGAACGAATGAAGCGACGGAAAGTGGTCTGGAGGCAGGGGCTCGGGGCAGGGACACTGAAAGAGGCCGATCCCGTGAGGAGCCCCGGCCAGAGCCCTCGAGGTCCCAGCTCCCGCCTGAAGCGACGCGCGCGCCAAACGGCTTGGCCAGAAGGAAGGCGCGTCGGGATTGGCTCAGGCTGGGGGAGGCGGGCCTAGGCCGAGCCGCCGCGAGTTCCTATTGGCTCACTCGTCGGGACGCTTCTTCCAGGAGGCCCCGCTGCAGCCGCGGAGGCGGAAGACTGCGCCCTCTCGTTACCCTAGCAACAGTCAGCGGACCCCAGTCGCCCGGGCAACTGTCCCAGGCCTCCCGTCAGCCTTTGCCTGGGCCCCTCCGGTCACCCAGACAACCGCTCCCCGTTCCGGTTAAGCATCAACACTTCCCCCGTCGCCCTGGCAACCGTCGCCAGCCCCGCCGCCCCCTGGACGCCGTCCTCGTCCTGTCCTCCGCGGGCCTCCTCGCCCCCAACCTCCGCCCCAGGCTCCGGGGTCCCCGGGCCCCAGGGGCCCTCCGCGCCTCGCGCCCTGGCAGGGGGCCCGGTCCCGGGGCGGGGGTGGTGTCCCTGCCCCGTGGGGCCCGGCCCGCCCTGTGCTGAGGCCCCACGCAGGGCCCCGCCGGCCTCCGCACTCTTGCGTGGGACCGTCCGGCCGCCACAGGGAGCTCTTCAAAATGCAGACCATGTCCCTCCCCTGCTGAAAACCCTCCCCTGGCTTCCCCTGAGAATCGGATTCAAACTCCTCGCGGTCCCTGGCGGTCTGGCTGTCCCGGGGGCGCCTGCGGGGCCTCCACATTGTCGCTCCGATAGTCGGGCTGTTCCCGCCTCGGACCTTTCCACTCACCGCCTTCCACTCCCCCTTAAAGTTCGTCCCCCCAAAAGCTAGGGTCCCCCCTGTGCTTCCTCGGGGAAGCCTTACACGGGCCCTGTCACAGGGAGCATGGGAGGAAGGCTGTCTTTCTGGTTCGCACTGTATCCCTAGAACAGTGCCTGGCACCTGTGTTGAGTGAAAAAGGATGTTACTCTGGGGGCGAGGGAGGGGCAAGGGGGGGCGGCCAGCAGGCAGGCCCGTCCCAGAGACAAGAGAACGCACTTCTCTGATCCACTAGGTCCTCAGGCTGCTGGTAATGAATGACGCTGTCCCCAAAGGCTAAGCAGACACCAGGGAGACAGAAGTTGATGCTGTGACAAGGAGCCTGGAGTTGGGTGCTTACCCTCCACTTGTCACCCCCTCATTTGGAAGCTGGAGCCAGAGGCCTCCAGAAAGTCAGCAGAAAGTGTGGCTAATTTGGAGCAGAAGATTCCAGAAGCCGGAGAGGCGGGCTTCAGATCACAGAGGGACATTCTGGGAGCTGGTCTCTTCCTACGCCGAGTCCAGAATCTCACTCGTCCTCCCAGAGCCTCGAGTTGTTTTCCCAGGGGTGGCAGGCGCAGGCCAGCCCAGGCTGGGGGGAGAGAATTTGACCTGACAAGGCCTAGGGTCAGGATGGGGAGGGGATCTCAGGAGCTGCCTGGGGTCTGGCTGGAGAGGAGACTGTACACCCACCTGCCTGCCCATGAGGGTCCCCTGCTTGCTGAGGTTGTCAAAAGCCAGGCAGGGAGGCCCCTACTCTTAAGCTATGAATACCCTCTTCGGCACTGTCTAAAAGATCTTTCTGCACTGTTGAGGCACTTGGAATATGGCTGGCGTGACCGAGGCACTGCATTTTAGTTGTATTTTGTTTTAAACTAGTTTACATTTAAGTCGAATCCACCAGACATGGCTAGCAGCACTGTAGCATTTAGCTGAAGACCCAGACTGGATGTGGAAGCCAGGGATGGGAAGGGCAAAGTTTATCATTTGGCTGGCTATGGCAAGGAGCAAAGTGGGGTCCCAGGGATGGGAGAGGCAGGACACCTGGTCCCAGCATCTGGCTCCACGGAGCAGAGGGGTACCTGGTTCCCAGGGTCAAAGTGCTTGCTCACATGTGCACACACCCATGCCTGCACGTGAGCACCCACAGATGCACTTATGTGCAATCCAGAGTCCCACACCTGTGGGAAATCCAAGAGCCCGCCCCCATGCGTATGTTGTATGGATTCCCAGGTACACACAGACAGCGGGTGTGTGTTCCTGAGTGTCCATGCGCCTGGGCAGGCTCTCGAGAAGGGGCCGCTAGTCCAGCAGGTCTTGCAGGAAGGCCCACATATACTGGTGCATCTCCTGGGGGTGGCTCTGTGGGATCCAGTGCCCCGCCCCTGGCAGGATGTGGGCCTCCAACCGGCCTGGCACAAAGCGGCTACCGGTGGCCGCCACCAGCCCCAGCTCGAAGTACTTGTCCTTCTCCCCCCACAGGAGCAGCGTGGGCGTGGCCAGCTCCTGGGGCTCCAAGGGGAAATTCCTGTGGGCAAGACAGACAGACAGACAGGCAGAAGGATGGATGCCCCCACCCCCGGCCCCTGTAACTCTCCTGAGCTTCTGGCCCGCATCTGTTCTCACCTGAAGAGGTTTCGGTAGTAGTTGATGGGGCCAGTGAGGCCATTGGGCTGTGAGAAGTTATAAAGGAAGGCCTCGAGCTCGTTGGGGGTCAGGTGTGGGATGCCTGACTTGCGGTGAGCTAAGGTGGTCTTCAGGATCTGGGCACATACCAGGACTCTGGCGTCAGGGCCCAGCCAGCCCAATCCCAGCCTGCTCCCCCCATCCCCAGGCCTTCACCCCACTGCACCTGGAAGTCAGACATGGACAGAAACTTCTCAGGCAGCCAGGGAAGCTGGAACAGGAACATGTAGTTCGAACGGAAGAGTTGGCCAATGTGGCGCAGACAGTAGTCTGGAGTGGGTGGGTTGGGGGACAGATGTGAGGCCTGTTAGGCCCCACACACCTGAACCCCTACACATGCCCAGGTCAGGCACACAGGGCTCAGGAATGCCACCGCTGCATTGCCTGAGTCTGTGAAGATACCAGACGGCCCTCCTGGCCCCCGTACCAGCCTCCTACCCAGAGAGATAGTGCTGGGTAGTCACTATCCACAGAATGGGGGGGCCTCCTCCATCTGCAGCTCCGGGAAGCCCCCACATTCACTGGTGTGCATCCGCTGCCTAGGCCAGGAAGCATTTCCCCTGCTTCATTCAGCTGACATTTATTGAGCACCTACTGTGTGCCAGGCCCTGTTCTAGACCCTGGAGATAAAGCAGTGAATGGGACAGACAGAACTTCCTGCCCTAAGGGAAGCCTAGAGTCTAGGAGAGACAGGCATGAAATAACCACAAGAAGAGAGGGGGAGGAGGAGGAGAGAGGGAGAGAGAGTGTTCATGTAGCTAAAAGCAGGTGGTATGATATACACAGTGGGTAGCCAAAGACGGCATCCCATGCTACTGCAGTCGCTTAGTTATCTGTGCCTTCTCTGCCAGAAGAAAGTCATTTAACCTCTCTTGCCTCAGTTTCCCCCAGCTGTAACATAGGGGAATAACACTTTCATTAGCCCAGGAGTCTCGAGTGGGTTACTGTACACAGGCTCCTTGCTACCGTGTAAGTGCTCAAAGAATGTGGGTTACTCCTAAGTGCATTGTTATCGACTTTAGATTTTAGATTTCAGTTTCTTGAGCAAAAAGAAAAAAAAAAAAAAGAGAGAGAAATGACCCAAGGGAAGAAACCCGGGCTCACTGCTGTGCCCCCAGCCCCTGGCATGTTGACAGGTGTGCAGAGAATTGCAAATGTAGTCACACACACACCCCCCTGCACGCAGGTACAGCCCAGTGTCCCAGACTCCCCGACACACCTTGGTACACTGACATGGGGGGACCACTGACCACAACCATTCGCTCCACTAGGGATGGGTAGTAGATGGAGAAATTCCAGGCAAGAAGAGCACCCCAGTCATGGCTCACGAGGATACACTTGGAGTAACCTGAGGGTCAGAGAAGCTGGTGTGAGATGCCAGGTAGGGCTGAGGCAGGGGTGGGGTCATAGGTTCCCAGCAAGGAGGAAGCAGGGGTGGAGGGGGAAGGGGGATGGGTGTGTGTAGGATGGGGGAGGTGGCTTCTGGGATGGGGGCGTGTCTGCACCCAAGCCTAGGATGACATCCTCGATGTCGGCCATCAGCAGGTCGGTGGTGTAACAGTCCACCTCCCGCGGCGCATCGGAAGGACCATAGCCACGCAGGTCCACAGCCACGACATGGAAGCGGCTCTGGAACTCCCGGAGCTGGTAGCGCCAGGAGAACCTGCCGGGTGGGCGGGGAGGGAAATTGAGTCAGGGCTCCCGGGCTGCGCCTCCATCCTACGCCCAGCAGAGACCATTGGCAACCATTGGCTTCCTGCTCCAGATTTCCCAGAAAGGAGGACGGGGAATCCCAGGCAGAGGCTAAGTCCAGCTGCACCCCAAATCCAGGCAGGGCATCTCAACCTCAACACCCCTTTGTCCCATCCCTTCAGGTCCTCCGGATCCCAGGCATCCTGGCGCAGTCCCCCTGTCCCCTGGCAACCCTTCTGGGCCCTGTATGCTCCGCGCGTTCCAGCCTACCTGGCCCACCCAGCCCTCATCCCCACCTCTTGGGTGCCCTAGTGGTTGGCTGGTCCGAGCTCCACCTGCCCCGAGTCCCGTGCGCCCCAGACGTACCAGTTCTCGGGGAAGCCGTGCAGACACAGCATGAGGGGCCCGTTGCCTCGTCCAGCTGACACATAGTGCAGACGCAGGCCCGAGCTCTGGGGTGGGGATGCGGGACACGGTCTGAGGCGTGGGAAACCCCCTTCCCCAGGCTTGAACCCCAGACCTCTGTGCTGACCGGGTATGGATTCAACTCAGCCCCGCTCTGCTCGCCCCTCGGCGCCCCCAAGCGCACCCGCGGCCCCGCAGCCCGCGCACGCTCACCTTGAGCGTCAGGAAGCCGTGCTCGCCCAGCGAGGGGTCGCTTAGGCTGGCGGGAGGCACGCGTCGGCGGCGCCCGCAGCAACCGCGCCGGGGCCGGCAGAGCACGTGCGTGAGCGCGACGCAGCCGTACACCGCCGCGGCCACCAGCGCCGCGGAGAACACGAGGCTCCACATGAAGGCGCGCAGCAGCTTCAGCGAGAGGCGCGACGGCGCCAGCAGCGCCGTCACCACCAGGTCCGGCATGTCCCCGCGCTCGGGGACGGCGGTGGCGCCGCGCTCGGGGGCCTGGGCCGGGGGTGCGCGCTGCGGCGGCGAGGCGGGGCGCCCACCGCCTTTGGTCTGGGGCCCCTCCGTGCCGCCGGGGCTTGCGGGACGCGCTGGGGGAAGCGGCGGGCGGCTAGGACCGAAACCGCCGCGGCTCGAGACTCACCTGCGTGCCGGGCAAACAAACACCTGGGCGCGCCAGGGGCCGGGAGCCGGGCCAGGGCGCGGGGGCGGAGCCTGCGGGGACCCGGCCGCGGGCCGGGGAGGAGTTTGAGAGGAAACGAGGAGGCCTGGGCGGGGCTTAGGACGGGGGCGAGGGCCTGGCAGGACCCCCGCACCGGCGGGCGGTTCCGTGCGGACACCAGAGGTAGGCTCGGAGCGGGGACAGACCTGGGGCAGGAACCCCTGAGGGCAGTGGGCGGGGCCAGGAGCGAGGGGGCGGGGCATATGCAGAGTAGGCGCGGCCTTCGAGCCGGAAAGGCGGACCCAACGTGGCCTAGGCGCGGTGTAAGGGCTAGGGGGCGTGGCTTGCGCGGGTGGGCGGGAGAGTGGGTGGAGCCTAGAGGAGGTGAGGCCTAACATTGGGCAGCGGAGGCCGGAGTCCTGGGTGAGGGGGCTGGGCCAATGAGACAGGGGGCGGGGCCGGAACCTAATATGGCGGGTCGGGCGGGCCCGGAAGCGGAAGAAGGGGGACAGGCAATGCTATGGCTGGGGCTGGGGGGCAGGCGCAGGCGGTCTCAGCGGCCCGAGGAAGCCTCGGGAGCCTCGGCCGCCGCCCGCCGGGAGCTCCCCGCCCCAGAGCGAGAGACCCTCCCCTCGGCCTGGCTCCAAAGACCTAGCAGCACCTTCATGCAGCCCTGGTTCCAACGGCGGGTCCAGCGGCCTCGGCCCAGCGCCGTCCTCCTGTTGGCCCAGCAGGCCCTCCGGCCCGCCCGTGCACGGCTGTGATTGGATGGCAGCGGCTATTGACGTCCAAGTGACAGGTCGCAGCCGGGGAGCCAATCGGCAAGTGGTGAGGCCCGGGCTCAGGTAGCTGCCAATGGAGGCGGGATACCCTGACTCCTAGAGGGCAGGCCCGGCTCCCTAGAGAAGGACCGGGCCGACTGAGTCACTGGGGCTCTGGCGGAAAGAGGAAGCAGGGCAGGGCCAGCTATGATAGGGCCCGGTGTCACAGAGCCCCGGCCTTGCAAGGAATCAGCTTCTTCCTATTTTGCAACCGGCCCCCAAGACCCTTCAACATGTTCTGGACGCCCGTCATTTAACCCTTACAGCAACTCTAGTAAGTGTAGGTAGTATTATCACATCCCTGTAGTACAGATCATGAACCTGAGATTCGAGGATGAAATCATTTGCCTTAAAGCTATAAATCTGGCTAAACAGCAATCCAGAACGACACGGAGAAAGACAGCAATCTGTCTCCACCTCCCTCCTGGGGGCGGCCATTGGAATGCCTTTATATCTTCTGGTGGTTACCTAGGTATCACTAAATGTGCTTCTGTAACTATTTCTTGATTTACCAACTCGGGGCATTACCTACAGACTTGCTCACATCACCACCACTGGACGTGCTGTTTTTTCTGTTGGTTTCATCTAACTTTAAACCATCCACCATCCTTTGTCACCTCCTGCTGTTCTTTCTTCCACCTCCCACTTTTATCTATATCTTTGTATTTATTGTCAAGGCTGCTAAACATCATACTGTCTTGGGACCGTAAATGCAGTCCATGAGGTTATTACGTAAAGGTGAAGAGTGGTGTTCCCAGTAAACAGTGCATCTCAGAGTGGAACAGATAGATGTCTATGATTACACTATTGTTCTCCCCGGACTTACCAACCTAGCTTTCTTTTCTTACATGATCAGCCTAGTATCATGATTTTGGTTTCTTTTACACTTTCCATCAAATCAATTCTCTGACAACCTGATGTTCTCAGGATCTCCGAGTCCTCTAATCTGGCTGCACGGCTGGTGGGTGTCTGGGGACCTCTGGTCTTCCTCTGCTACACAATGACCCCCACCCTCACCTCACCTCCTCCCAACTCCTTCTCAAACAAAAAGACAGCAGTAGTCACAGGAAGGTAACTTTATATTCAGTACAAATGTTTATTTTTGCAATGAGAACTGCACAAAAAAAAAAAAAAACCTTTAGTATATAAGTGAAAAGTCTACGAATTCCCTTCTACAAATGTCTAAAGTGTTTAATACAAGTCTCAGATTCACTGACATAATTATTGGCCAAGCGATCCGTGCATACAGTACATTGGGGGCTTGTACACACCTCTTACTCTTGTATAGGACTAAGATTTCTAGTACTGTGGGAAGGATTGGGAAATGGCTGGAGAAATTAAATAGACCCCAGTTCTAATTACAACCCAGTTAGAGAAACACCCATCAAGGAGGTGTGAAGGCGGCCGTGGCAGAGTTAAATCTTCAGCAGGAAGGTGCATACAAAACCATCTCTCCAGCTCAACAGTTGGACCAGCCTGGGGAAGTTTCTGAACAAAACAAGAACAAAAACCAGGGAATGGGATGAGATGGAAGAAACCCCAAAGAACCAAAATACGTCACACTTAAACCAGCACAGTGGTCTATGAGGAAGTGCCTGGGTGGGTAGGGATGTCAAGGCAGTCGGGGCCCCTGGCTAGATGCCCCAACTACTCCCTCGCTGGGAGGTTTGGCAGATCTAAACACAAGACAATAAAGGGCCTTACAGGCCGAAAAGGGGGCATGTAGGTTAATAAACAGTGCTAGAAACGTTTCGGTTTGTCTCTGCATACATATAAATTATATACTTGTATCTTACATCCTAGGGGGCTGTTCTTGGGCGCCACCATGCCTTGTGGGTAGGGCATATGCATACAGGTGGGCACACAGGCAGGGCTGGCCAGGAGACTACCTGTGGGCTTTCTTGGGCAGGAATGTGTACCTGTGTGTGTATGTGCGTGGGGTACGAGGATCCTATGGAGGGGGGTGTACACTTATCTAAGAATATCTGGTTAACCCTGAGCTTAAATGAATGGAGATAGGTAGAGGTAAGCAAGGTGGGAGAAGTGGCCCAAGTCCTTTGGTGAGGGGGGGACCAGGGAGAGAAGGGCGAAGGGGAAGAATACTGTCTGGAGTTTGGCCAGGGTTCTGCTGGAGCATGTCGCCCACCTAGGCCAGGGAATGGGTACCTGGGCTCCGTGTCACAGCTTCAGCGTGGGGTGGGCGCTACTAGCCTGAGCCGCTCCTGCCCAGGGAAAGCAGGGACAGACCGAGGGGAGAGGCTAGGTAGCTCCTGGTGGTAATTATTATAGAGAGGTGGTCTGGGGTCCAAGGGGGGAGCCCTGGGAGTAGCCTCGGCAACAACTGGTTCACAAAGAAATGTCAGGGAGACACCAGCATTAAAAAAGAGAGATGTGTTTATTCCATGATCAGTACAGACCAAATGCATATTCACCGTATGAAAGTCAAACCAGTCAGCGACTCCAGAGTTTGGCCAACACGGAGGCACCAGCGTTGTGGTGTAGAGTGGGTTCTCATGGCACGCGTAACCTCACCAAGGGCTCCAATTATAAAATTAAAAAAAAGCGTGGGAAGGAGCAGCCGACTGGTTGGGGCCGGGCGCAGGGCTGGGGAGCCTCTGCCTAGTCTGCGGCACCCCGCCAGCGCCCGGTGCCCCCCTTGTCCCCTGGCCCTTCCTTTATTGGTAAAAAACAACTCAAACAGACTTGACATTAAAAAAACAAAGAAGCCAACGAATGAGGGGGTAAGGGAGGAAGAGAAATAAAAGAAATCGCAGCTTTCTGGTTTAATAATTAAAAATAGACTAATAAAGTCTGAAACTGAGTAAAATATAGGCAGGTTTTTCTTTTCTTTTTTTTTTTTGTGTTTTGTGTTTTGTTTTTTTTTGTGGATTTTTTAGTTTTTTTTTTTTTTTTTTTTTTTTACACCAGTTTGGTGGAGTCACCAACAAACTTCAAACAAAGATATGCCAGCTATGTTCACTATACAGTACAGCCACGGTCACACACTACCCACAGCGCGGTGGCAGCGCCGCTCAATGAGACGATCACACCATTTCGGAGATAAGCAGTGCCATTGTGTCTGGAGAAGAAGAGAGAATCAGAAATAAAATAGAATCCAACAAAAAATATATATATAGGGGAAAAAAAAAAAAAACCAGAAACACAGGTGGGAAGGAACTGACTTTGGTTGGTGGCCTCACTCCCCAGGCGAGGCCTGCCCACACGTGCGGACAGTCACCTCGCCCCAGACTGCCATGGACACACACACCTCCACGGCACTATTCCCTTTTGCACAAGCGAACACTTACAGAGAGCGGCTCTCTCGATTAAAGGCTTGTGGGGGGAGGGGAGGGGCGGGATCTGTTCAAGGCAAAGTCAGTGCCAGCAAGGGGTGGGCTGGCCTCGCCCGCCTCCAGCCCACATGGGCCTGCCCTGGCCTCCTGGGAGTGGGCGGCAACGGCTGGGGTGTGGGGAAGAACTCCCGGTGGTCATGTTCTCAGGGACAAAAATCAGTCACGGTGGCGGCAGCAACGATGTCTTCTGTATACTGTGTAGACATTTGGCCGAGAGAAGGGCCTCTGCCCCCCATGTGGGGACACAGGGCTTGGGTCCGGCCGGCACTTGCTCGTAACGAGGCGTGCTCTGAACTGACGTCCTGTGAGGGGGTGGCGGGTGGCAGGACGTCTGTCCGGCTGGCCGTAAGGCAGACAGGCTCTGCGATCCTCAGCTGCCCGTCAGGCCTGCCCTGGGCATAGCATGCAGGAGGGCCGGGCCCAGAGACACCCCCTGGCCGCTGCTACCGCCTCCACCGCTGCCCCTAACACTATGGAAAGGTCAACATTTTGTCAGAAAATCAAAGTCAGAAGCCACCTAGGTGCTCTCAGAAAAGATTTTCTTCAAATATTGACAATAGATCGCTCTGGAAATTCATGTCAATGGTAGCTGCCATCTGAAGGAGAGATGAAAGAGGGAGTGAGGTGGGGTGATCCAGCCACCCACTGCCCCAGTTGCCGCAGTGGCCCTCAGACCTCCCAGGACTGTTCCCTCGGGGCCCGCCCCACACCCTGGTGGCACGAGGCCATCGCGCGGAGCCCGAAGGCTGACTGCAGACCAGCAGCAGGGCCTGGGGTCCCCGTTCCCGGCCCCTCCGGGGCAGACCCCTGCCCAACAGTCCCCACTGCCCCCCCCTCACCGCTTCCCGGCGCCTTCGCTCCTGCTCCCGCTTCCGGGCCAGCTCCCTCTGCTGGTCCAGCATGGACTGGGGCTGGGAGGTCTGGGCCTGGGGGGCAGCAGCGGCGGCGGCCACGGCAGCTGCCTGTTGCTGCTGCTGCTGCTGCTCCTGCCGCTGCTGCTGCTGCTGCTGCTCCTGGCGCCGGCGCGCCTCCTCGTGGGCCCGCCGGGCCTGCTCCAGTGCGTCTTCATCTTCCCGGCTCCTGGGCAGAGGAGGGCCTGTCAGCCAGAGGCCCTCAGCGTGACCCCAGGAGTCCCGCGCCCCCCGTGGAGCCCTGCCCACCTCATGCGCTCCTGCCGCAGCCGCTCCTTCTCCTTCTCCGCGTGCTCTGCCTGGGCCTTCAGGGCCTTCTCTCGCTCCTCCTTCTCCCGAGCAGCGCGGCGGAACTGCTCGAAGCTGTCGCTCGATGACTTGGCTGTGGAGGACGGGGTGGTTGGATGCTTCTGCACCAGGCTGGCCCAGGAGCCCATGTTCTTGATTTTCAGGTCCTGCGGGCAGAGAGACCAGGGGCAGGTGAGGGGCCTGCCGTGCCTGAAGGCGATGGCAGGACGGCACGCCCACCAGGGCACTGTCCCGGGACAAGGGGCAGGGCACCCATGGGCCTGCCCTACCTTTTTGGGTGCGACTGGAGTTTTTGGCTCCTGTTTCTGTTTATCCTTGTCGGGGGCCCCCGGCGGGGCCGCGTTCTGCTCAGGGGGCCGGATCACAGGCCTCCCGACCTCCACGGGCTTCATCTCCGGCCCTGGAACACAAAGAGCCCGTGGGCCTGGGCCACTGGCCCCACAGCAAGCTCACGCCCAACACGGGCCTGGGACCCGAGTCCCGAGTCCCAGAGGTGGGCAGGGAGGGCACTCACGCTGGGGCAGGTGGACAGGGGCCTTGATGCTCTCCGGGTGCTTGGGGGGCTCCGGCCGCAGGGAGGGGCTGAAGGGCTCGCTGCGGATGATGGGCGAGTGGATCTTCTCCTCCTTCACCACTACCAGGGGCTGGGGCTGGACCACGGAGGCCGCACGCAGCTCCTGGGATGGGACAGCACAGGCACAGCGGCCGGTGAGGTCAGCAGGTGCCCCCTGGCCGGCCCTGGGGGCCTTGGCCCAGCCCTGGCCTTACCTGCTTCTTAGGCTGCACACTTTGCTGGGGCGGAGACTGGCGGGTCAGGTTCTGGAACTGTGGTATCTGGGGGGAGGGCATCATAAGCGGGGAGGGGGCTTCACGGAGATGACCTAGGACAGGGGACAAGAAGTGTGTCACGGGTTGGAGGGCCACTTGGGCCTTGAGAGAATCGTAACAGGGGAAAGGACACGCCGGAAGCGGCAGCAACACGTGGCCAGCCAGGCTCAAAAGAGTGGAGACCCACAGATGCCACTGAGCCTGGTGAGGACTTGCCCCCTCCCCCAGGGGCCCCCAGTGCTCTGCACGTGGAGCCCATGGCCCGCCAGTCCTGGCGTTGGAATCTCCAGTGTGTCAGACTAACAAAGCTTTGGGAAACACAGACCCTGACACACGGGTCTTGAGTGTGGTTGGGTGTCAGTACTTTCCAGCCCTGCGAAGCTCAGCCCTGGCGGCCACCTCTGTCCCTGTGTGGCCTGGTCTCCAGCGGTGGGGATCTCAGGACCCTCCCCACAGTCCTGCTCCCTAACTTAGCCTGCCTGCCCAGAGCGGGAAGCCTGGACCTGGGGTTCCTTTAGGAAACCGGCTGGCCTGCCACTCGTGGCCAACCCAAGGCTGGGCGGGATCCAGGCAGCCACGGGTGTGAATGTACGGCACAGGTACTGCTGGCCTTCGGGAAAGGAACAACACACACTTAAATCTAACTCCTCAGCCTTAGCGGTGAGCAAACGGAGCCCTGGAGGAGCCAAGTCCTATACGTGGGCACCCTCTGCTTGAACCCCCGCAGGAAAGGGGCCTCGGTAAACCACCCACAGGAGAAAACTGCCTCTCTGCAATGCCCCTGCACCTGGTCGGGTCCCGTGCCTCAAGACTGACAACCTAACCTGGCTCCATGTGCTAGCCCTTCCACCGATGACCTCCAGAGCCTGCTTCCAAGCTGCACCGCCTGCCAGCACGGGCATCCCTGGGTCTCCCATGGCCCCACTGGCCAGAGGTACCTATAGCAGACTATAATGCCCCAGGTGTGGTCAACCCACTTGCCTCTCTCTAGAGCCAGGGCCCACAGGCACCACAGCTGCTTGGGGCCCACGTGGTGGCGAGGCCCACCACTCCCTGTAGCTGAGTTTGCTGGCCTTAACATTTTCTTCGATTCCAGTACATCAGGACCGCTGTTGGACACTGCCATCCCTGGTTGGTGCTGGGAGGCTTTAGGTCTGGCCCAGAGCGATTCACAGGCACACAGCTGGGACAGCCTCCAACCTAGGGCAGTGCCCTCGGGAACACCTGCTGGGGCTGACCCAGGCAACAGCGGGCCGTCGGGCCTGTGGTCTACAGGGAGCCCCTGCTGGCGGCTTTAGAGGGGATGCCCAGGGGTTCCAGCGTGGCGCCTTAAAGCTGGCTGGGTGCCCAGGGATGCCCACTGAGCTTCCCCAGGAGTCTGACAACGTGGCTTTTGGCCCAGAGCCCCCAGCAGAGCTCTGATCCACGCCACTCCCTGTACCCCATCCTAGGCTACAGGAGCTGGGGTGGGGGCCCAGGGACTCAAAGCAGAGTGGGCCAGAGGGGACCTGCCCTTGCCCTGTGGGTCCTAGGCACACCCAGTGCTGGCTCTTCTGAAGGCCCCGCATCCCTGTCCATCACCTTCCCCGCAGGGAGGCCCAGGTGAGAAGTGGCACGGCTGCCAGGCCCACGCCAGCCTTTCCTGGGGAGGACAGAGAGCCACTCCGGGCTCAGAGCACGCGGCAATCCACTGGGCACCACGCCGCTTCTGTGAGGTTCGGAGGTAGTCACTGCTTTGCTGCTCAGCTTGCAGGCAGCGCCCGGTGCACCCCCAAGATGGGCCGCATGGTCTACACTGCTGAGTCCAGGAACCCCCACCCTGACCCTGGAGCATCACCACGCCACTGGCATCCACTGCAATGTCCCCCTGCCAGGGCCAGCCAGGACACTTTGGTTACTGACGCTTAACACACTGACTGCCACACTAGAAAAGAAATTTTTTCCTTGGTGCCACAGTGTTTTATGATGAAAATAGAACAAAACTTCGGAAAGAAAACGATCCTTTCCAATTCAATGAAAAATTTGTTGTTTATTGTTGTTTTCTGTGCGTGAGTTATATGCAACTTAAAAACATGATTCACTCAGCTCCCAAAGTGAAAAGACGAGTGAGTTACATATGCTTCACGAGGACCCGGTCTCAAAACTAGCGTGAGTTAAATACGACTCCCACGGCAGTTAATGTGCTAAACACTCTGCCCCACCATGGCACCCTGGATTTGCCAAGTGGGCCTCATAAGGCCTAGAGCAGGTACCCCTGGTTCCACCAGGGCCCTACAGGCTGGAGGTGCCCATCTTCGTGGGCCTGGAGCAGACCACAATGCCCCAGGCCTGCCCCTAGCTCTGCCTGGACTTCATTCCCCACCCTGCTTACTCAACTCACTCCTATGTGTCCTATGGCCAACCTCCTCCAGGGAGCCTGCCTCAAAGCTCCAGAGGTGGATCAGACGCATCCCATGGGCTCTGGCTTCCCCAGCTAGCAGGGAACACGGTGTGTTGTCACATTCCTGACTAAATTCTAAGAAAAGGGCCAATAGGGGCCTTATTCTGAGTGATCTCAGCTTGCAAGCAAGATAGATATCTGACACAGACACTGCAGGAAACATCGACACCCCCTTCCCAGGCACCCCCCTCCAGCTAGCTGGAGCCTTTGAGGCGCGACTCTTAGCCCGCTGCAGTCTGAAGTACAAGCCAACCCTTCTGGCTTCTCCAGGACAAAACTCTGGGTGTCTCCCTGGAGTCCTGGGGGAGGGGCCACTTACCTGTCGAGTAGGGGTCCGACTTGTGGTGCCGGGGCGAAGGGTGATGCTGAATGACTTGCTGAGGCTTGGCGGGCTGTGGTGGGGGTGGCTGCTGGCCCGGGGGCGGGTGGGGGGGCTGCTGGCCCTGGGGCGGCGGGGGCTGCTGGATGTGCGTGGAGAACGGCAGGGGCTGCAAGTGCACAGGCCGCGGAGGGGGCTGGTGCTGCTGCTGGGGTGGCGGCTGGGGCTGGGGCGGGGGTGGCGGTGGCGGCTGCTGCTGTAGTTGCTGCACAGAGGGGTGGGGCTGGGGCGGCAGTGGGGGCGGGGGCTGGGACTGCACCTTCACGGAAGGGAGTAGCGGCGTGGGGGGCTGCACCTTCTGCAGCTGCTGCAGGTACAGCTGCATCTGCATGGAGGTGAGGGGCGTGGCGGGCGGCTCTTCGTCCTCCAGCAGCACTTGCGGGGGCTGAGCCATGGGGGGCTGTGGGAGCATGGGGGGCTGGGCCAGGGCGGGCGACACAGCCGGGGGCCGGGCAGGCTTGGGAGGCAGGGCGGCGGCTCGGTTGCTGGGCCTTGATGGCTGCTGCGGCAGCGCGTTGTGCAAAGCTGGAAGGACACAAGACCAGGCGGTGAGGCCTGAATGCCCACGGCCCCAGCCTGGCCTTTCTGTTCCACCCTGACCTTGTCTGAACTCCAGTGGCCTCCTACTGGCCTCCCTCCAACCAGTCAGCTCTGCCAACTCTCCGAGACCCCAAACTCCGAAATAAAGACAGCTTCCAGTGAGGGCGCGGGGTCAGGCTCCCGGCTGGCGTCTTCCCCACTTATGGTCGGTCTCCCTCCCTCCTTGCCGCCCTTCAGGTCTCTGTGCGGAGCTCTGTCACCCACTCGCCCAGCCCTTTCCCAGCCCCACAGGCGGGCAACCCTGTCCCTGTATCCCCCAGGTACGTGCTGTCCAGGCCACACGGGAGGAGTCCCGTCGGGATGAGCTTGTCTCCCCACCGCTGGCCAGGAGCTGTGGAGGGGTCCCATCTTTTCTCAGCTAACACCTAGCCCAGCAGAAAAATGGAACCAAAATCTTCCAAATGAACGTGCTAACTCCATGCAAGCTGCGTCCTAGGGGCATCTCCCTTAATTTCTGAGATGGCCCAGAGTGCCCAGTCACTGTGTGGGAGGACACCAAGGTGGGAGGACATCCCGGAGGGCTGTGGCTCACCTGGAGGAGAGACGACCGCGTGCTGGTTGAGATGGGGTGGAGTGCTGTGCTCGGGCGGCTGGGGCAGGTGAGGGGGCAGCTCGGGCTGCGGCAGGTGCAGGATGGGCTGGGTGAAGTGGCCGATGGTGTCGAAGACGCTGCCCGGGAGCTGGGGCTCCAGGACAGGCACCTGGGCGGCAATGAAGGGTGGGGGCGAGGACTTCATTGCAGGCGCAGCCTGCTGCGGCAGGGAGGGCGGGGGCGGAGGGGGCTGCTGCTGCTGCGGCTGCTGCTGCGGCGGAGGCGGCGGTGGGGGCGGAGGGGGTGGAGGCTGCTGGGGCGGCGGGGGCGGCGGCTGGGGCACAGGGGCCGGCGCCTGCTGCATCTGCTGATGGTGGTGGTGGTGGTGCTGCAGACAGGGAGACAGAGACACAGATGGGCTGATGTCAGGTGGGCAGGACCGGCCCAGGCCAGACCCAGGGTCCCTCCGGGGCCCACGCAGCCAGTGGAGGAGGCCCCTGAGCCCACATACCTTCTTCTGCTCCCTCCCAGGGTGCCCCTTCTTTTTTGACTTCGGAGCCATCTCTGCAGAGGAAAAGAGAAGGTGGTGAGGCTCTAGGAAAGACGGGCGTGAGCTGGCGCGGACGCGGAGAGAAGAGAAAACTGGGCACAGCGAGTTCAGATGCTGGGGCCAGTGATGCTGAGAGGGTGGTGGGTTCGGTCCAGGATGAGCCGGTCATCACGGGGAAGGGAAAGGCATTCGAGGCGTCACCTACCCATTGGCCTGCTACTTTTCCTTGCAGGGACCGTGCCTGAGAAAGCCCCTCCTGCCAAGTGTCACACCGCCGGGGCCATTAAAGGCTGAGCCGAGGCTGCACGGGAAGCTGAGCTATGAGGCCCCCGCCCAGCGCCTCCCCTACTTGCAGGTCAGACGCCGCTATGGTGACCGAGTGTCTGCACGCTCTGGACCCCAACCTGCTCTGTTTTGGAACAACCTGTGCTGTTGGAAACGATCGTGTTCATTTGACAGTCGAGGGAAGTGAGGCTCTGAGAAGTGAGGGTCACGGGGCTAAAAAGTAGCAACTCAGGGTCCTCCAAAGGGGAGCAGAGGTGCTCAGGCTGGGAGTGACAAGGGGGCTGACATGTGGCATGGGCTGGCCAGAATGCCGGGAGTGCTGAGGAAAGTGCCAGCAGGTGACAATGTAAAGGCCCGTGGTGTGTGCACTTTTAGGGAGGGAAAGGAACAGGCTGGCCTCCCTAGAAGGACCAGGAACGAACTGGGTAGGTGCTCGCTGCCACAGCCAGCAGAGGAGGGTGCTGGCCAGCTTCTCTTTGCTCAGGGGAGATGGACCTCAGAGAAGTCCCTGCTCTGAGACGTAGTCCACATGCTGCAGAGAGAAGGCAGCACATGCCCCGGCTCCTTGGGAGCTGACAGCTTGGCACCTCAGCTGTGTGTGGTCAAGAGCCAGCGTGCCCACCTCTGTCCCCACCCCAGAGGTTTATGCTAAGGGACTTCTCCCAGCTGGATGCCCCCAAGCCAAACACAGACGATGTGTGAGCCCTAGAGAGGGGAGGCGAGCCCTGGCCAGTGCTCACAGGCTGGCAGGTAACACAGCTGCCAACCACTGGGTGGAGGCTGGGCCTGTGGTGCCTTTAGGATTTCTGTCACCGAGAAACACCTCCTGGCTCTGCCTGGCTTCCCCCGAGTTCCTTGCCAGGGTGCCAGCTCTCGCTGCTGGTGTTGGAGGACCCATGCTTTGCCCAAATCAAGGCCACTTCTGCTTGGATCTGCTTCATGAAGGGCCATGCTAAGCTTCTGTGAGGTCCACGGCTCCCGGGGTGCAGTGGGCCACCAAAAGGGATGAGAAGGAACCTCATGCCCTGCGAGAGCTCAGCACTCCATGCAAGAGACAAGACACGGACATAGACCCCAGCAGCTACAGACACACGTCCTCGTACACATGGCAAAGGGCAGCAACTGGGAACACCTGGGAACTGGGGGGCCCAACCCCAACCTGGATGCCAGGATACAGGGCTCTGGACTCCTTGGGGGAGAGTAGGAAATGTGGTGAGGGGTGCTCTCGTGGGGGAGACGTGCAGAAGGGGACAGTTTGGGCAAAGACGCAGGGTCAAGGCTGGCTGGCGTGGTGTGGGAGAGGAGCGCTGGCTGCAGAGGCCCCAGGACCCTGCACGCCGGGGGAGGCGCGGCCCACAGAGCCCTGATGCCTCACAGCAGCTGAGGCCACTGAGCCAGGGGCACGGCAGGGGGGGAAGGCTGGTGCTCCTCTAGGACAGGCTCCTATCCCAGGATGGCTGGGGTAGCTGCTTGCATGCTGGGCATACCTTTGAGGGGACCCGGGGACAGGGGAGGGAAGCTAGGGGAAGCAGCAGGGCCACTATGTGACGTGTGACCAGGAGAAGCCTCAGAGATGTGCTCAGATGCCATCAAGTCATGGGGAGAAGGTTTGGGGGGTAGGGGGGCGGACACCAAGGTCAGTATCTCATGGCCTTGGAGGAAGACTTGTTTTTTCCCACGATAAAAGAGGGGTGGTTGCTCTGACCCCTCCCTGTCTGCATGCAGGCTGCAAGGAGAGGCTGCAGGAGAAGGTGTGGGGGCAAAGTTCAGTGTGGGGCCTCTGGGGGTTCCAGGGAGTGTGTCCTGGCTGCCTTGGAAAGGTCACAGGGAGTATCTCAGGGCTTGTCTCCAGGGCCCCTCGGAAATGCTGGGGCACCTGGGCAGGGCGGGGCGGGCCTGGCGTGGGGAGAGGCACAGGGCGGCCTCCAGGAGGAGACGACTAAGGGGCTGGTGGTGGGGGCCAAGGGTGCTGGTGCCGGATTGAGGGCAGCCCTGTCTGGCTCGCGTGGCCCGAGCTTCGTGTCAGAGTCACCAGTAAGAAGACAAGACGGGAAGTGCACAGCTTGACGACAGACCAGCCCCAAGACACCCCCACACAAAACTCTCTGGAAAGGGTTACATGAAGATGGCCTCAAGTATGGTGTGATCTTTATTCCATGACAATCTTCAACTCAACACAAATTTCATCTTTACATAGGATGGTAATTGTACAAAGAAATAAAATGTTTTTGTAAAATCTGATTAAAACACTGATTTCTCCCTCCCCGAAAACCCCCTCCCCCGGGCCCCACTCCGGCAAAGGAGACAGGATGGAGGACAGGGGACGGGGTCAGGGCAGAGCAACGGAGGCCTCACCGGCGCTGACTGGCTCCCCCCTCCCCTCCCGGCTCTGCAGCCGGTGCAGCTGCTGCCGGCACCTCGCACTGCCCCCACACACGGGAGGCTGCCAACATGGAGAAGTGAGTGGGAACTGTCCACTCTGGCTCTGTTTCTGGGGCACCAAGCACAGGTGACAGTTTAAGTCTAAAGAGCTTTCAAGTTCAACGGGCCCTGGGCGTTCTCTGCTAGATGGGAGCCCGACGGGCAAGAAGGGCGGGATCCCTGGAAAGCCTGCAGTCCCGGAGGGGTGGAGGCAGGGGCAGCACACAGCCCGACACTGTGGGAATCCAAGCTGTCGTTTGGTCCAAGACAGCAGAATCTTCCCAGAAAGACAATGCCAGCGGCTTCCCAACCGTCCTGTGGGAATCTCTGGGCACGAAGGCTCCCTCGCCTGCTCCCGTCCCAGCCAGGCCAAGCTGCACTGGGAACACATTCAGGCGCAGGCCAAAGGGCAGCTCAAAATAGTCTGTTTGGCAAATGGAGCTTGACTGGAAGCTGGACGCCCAGAGAGGATCAGGAGCAGCCCGGGGACTCCGGAGCAGCCTGCAGGGCTCTGGAAGGCTGAGGCTAGACCCTACGGCCAGGGCGAGTGTGGGGCAGTTACAGCGGCCTGAGCTCAAGGGCCCAAGGAGCTGGGGAGAGCTGCCAGGGCTTCCCCAGGCAGGCGGGGAGCCAGGGCCTGAAGCCTGCCGATGGTAAGAGCACCTCCTCGGCCTGCTTCCAGCTCCAGAGGACGGACAGGTCTTTAGGAAGTACACAAAAACTACAATTAAAAAAAAAAAAAAAAGCCCCCCCAAATGCAGACACAGTTCCTTAGGGGACTTTTTAAGTCAGGCAGTTTTCTGCTGAGATGCTGGATTTGTGACCAAAAAAGGGCCGACATTTATTTTTAGAGCAAAAAGCCTATTCAGTACCCGTGGGAGGGCTTGGATGACATGGCCAACCTCGCCTGCCCCAGCCCCAGGGGCCGTCAGCATCCTGGGAGGATGTCCACAGTGGGCATGCCCCTCAGAGACGTGCACTGGACAGCTGGGGCCTGCGACGCCCTCTCGTCCACTGGCCCAGACCCTGCCCCTGCCCGGGGTGATGATGACGGGCCGACGGGCCCCTCGCCAGCTGCTGCGCATTACAGCCTGCTCGACAGAGCAGAGGCTTCCAGCCACCTGGGAGGGATGGGCAGCTGCCTAGGAGGTACTTCCCCTACGTGACTGAGAAGACGACAAAGAAATGGGAAAATGCCTCCCAGGTAACTTAAGCTTTTGGAAATGCACAGGAACAACAGAGAGGAAGGACTTCAGGAGGCTGTGGGTCAGCCGAGGCTCAAGCCTCACAGGACGTCAGACAGAAGGCACACCGTGGGGACAGCCCCACTGAGCCTTCGAGGCCCAGTGGCCTCACTGCCAAAGCACGCACTCCTCATGGAACAGCTCTAGAGGCCAGAGTGTTCTTCCTCACACTGAACGAGAGCTCTCCTGGCCTAATGTCACTGTGGGGCCCGGGAGGGAAGCAGTTAGGGTCCAGAGTCCCATAAAAAGAGGGAGGGGACGAAGAGAGAAAACACACTTGGGATCGGGCTTTGCACATGGAACAGCACCACATGTATGCACGTGTGGGGGGATTGTCATCACCCTCCAGGAGATGTCACCCACCCGGAGAACCCCAGGTGACCAGGGCTGCTGGGCGGGACAGCCAGGCAGTCTTTACACAGGGAGGCTGGCCAGGCAGGCAGCCTTCCCAAAGGCAGGACTAGGCGCATGCTGCTGGACATGACTAATCCACCCCGGGGACAGGCCCAGGGCTCTGAGGAATCCCATAACTTGATGGAGTCCTGTCCCTTTCACGGAAGAAAATGGACTTAAGCTATAGCTTGCTGGGAAGGAATCTGGAACTGAAGACCGTTTTATTAAGAGTCCGTGTCCAATGATTAGGCAGGACCTACGTAGAGGGAGAGAGAAACCAGTGTGAGAGAAATGGTGTGGAATGTACCGTTCAAAGTCACAAGAACAGAAGAACCGCAGACCGAGCCAGCCTCCTGCACCCTGGCAGCTGACAGGGCATGAGAACGGCGCTGGAGACCAGGAGCCCCACTCCCTGCCTGGCCAGCCTCGGCGGGGACAGACCCACCTTCCCCCCTTTAGCAAGGCCACAGATCCAGCAAGGGTGGACATCTCCAAAACCGCCCCAAGACTGCTCACGCTGCCAGACAGCACTGCTCTCCCTAATGAGATCCATGTGTACCCTCCTCGAACACACGCGGCAATTCCTTGGCTGCTCCTTTTTAATTTGAGAGGCGCCTTGCTTGTCCCACCAGCCAGGTATGGCAAGCCCACCCGGTGTCCACTGGCTCCGAGCTGATCTCCCCAGGGGGCTGTGTACTGTACAGGCAGTCTCTCACGGTCTCTGAGGAAGGAGGCGCTGGAGGGTCCCAAGTGCAGACCTCCAGCTGAGAGAGAAAGAGCCGACAGCCTCACCTCTGCATTCCTCTAGGTCCCCCAAACCAAAAGCACAAGCTATGAAGAGAGGAACCAGTGACATGCATTGTTGAGGAGAGCAAGGGGAAACAAAAGGTCAAGGAAGAAAAGTCTTGTCCTTTTCCTTTTCTTTTCTAGGGCATCCAACATGGCTTCCTGGACCAGGGAGGGGCGCTGGGCTTGTTTCCACCCACGCAGCAGAGCGGATGCCTCTGCTGGAGTCATGGATGCAACCGACACACTAACCCTGGCCCCCAAGCGTGCACATGGGAAAAACCCACCCACCAGTGGCCTCTCGCTCCTGGCCACATTCCACAAGGCTCGCCCCCTCACGCGCCCGTGAAGCCCCAGAACTGCTCCAGCTGCAGCCCTAGAGGGCGTGTGTGGGATGGCACCTGGCTGTGCAGACATACTGGCTAGGGCCCCACCTGCCAGGTCTCTTTCCACTCCCACCCACTCCAGGGACCTGGCCCCTTCTCCCCAAGGGAAGTGCCACGCTCTTGGAACAAGCAAGCAGCAGGCTCCGAGATGTGACTGGGAACGAGCTCCTCAAAGACCCCGGGGGTCGGGAAGCTGGGGCTGGCTGTGCGGTAAGAACACCCATGGCCTCTGTCTGCACTTCCCGGCTCAAATCTTTCCAAAACATCAAGCATTCCTTTTTCCCCTGGAGCTATTAAGAAACACCCCCTGGCTCCAATCCTGGGAAAAGGAAACCAAGAGACTAAAATAGCCAGGCTGTGCTCCTGCTGCAACTAGAAGACCAAGCCAAAGTTGGAGAGGGTCTCCCCATACCTCCTGGCACTGTCCCAGCCCAGGGATCTGGGGGTAGGGGGTCCTGAGAAGGACACAAGCTGTGGGGCCACCCCTGCCCACAAAGACCTGTGGATGGCATTTAGGAAGAGCCAGACATCAGCAATGTGACGAGTGCAAGATGGAGGGAAGAGTCTCAGGACATGCCCTGCCCCACATCCAGGCAGACCCACCCCCAGCACTGGTGACAGCAAAGCTTCAGCTCTGCCCACAGCCTACCTGGGAAGCAGTGCGAAGGGGAGACCCATGTCTCCCTCTTCAGCCTACCCAGCCCAGGTCTACAGATGCCCTGGGGTGGGGGAAGGGTGGCATTTGTGTCCCACCTCCACCTGCCCCAATACTGAACCCTCAGACAGCTCCAGGCTTCAGCTGGCATTGCAGCTCAGTGAAGACCGCAACCCTACTAGTAACAGCGGGGTTCAGAGTAAGGGACAGGGCTGGCCCCGGCACTGCACGCCGCTGGGGCAGGAGGCAGGGGAATACAGGGGGGTCCGGGATGAAGCTGGGAAAGCAGCTTCCTGCCCCCTCCCATCTGTCTGTGCACCGCCTCCCTGAACTGCAGCCTGGCCCCCGAGGACCAGTCCCACTCTCCACCAGCCCACAGCATCCTCATCTATGGACAGCTGCCAGAGGAGGGGTCCGTGTACCACTCCCACCCCCACCCCAATCTAGTGCCTCTGTTGGGTTTCTGTTGGTGATTCCTGTCTCAGGGCCGTGCCAGCAGAACTGACCCTTAGTACAAGTGACAAAAATAGGTCCTTTCAGGAATTTCGGCTCCAATCCAAAAGGAAGCACAAGAACAAGGAGGGCAAAACAAGTAAGCCCTAAAAGACCAAAGAGAAACACCTTCAATACCCAACCCCATCCCGCCCTACTCCCAGGTGTAACTGGCCACAGACATTGGGGCTGCCTGGCTTCCTGGACCCAGGAGAGCAGCTGCCCCCAGCCCCTGCCAGGAAGAGAGTGTGGGGCGCAGTGGTGGAAGGCTGCATTCACCCGGGCATGGGGTCCCGCTTTGGGATCTGCTGCGCAAAGCCCACGCAGTGGGCCCCTCCTGAGGGCAGAAGGACCCCACGGGCCCAGACGCAGCTCGCCCAGTGCACCCAGAAGGAAAAGGAAAAGCTCCTGTTTGGCCAGGACAGTGAAGACAAAAGGGAGCCAGGCAAACCCCAGGTGAGGAGGGAGCCTGCAAAGAGGGAGACGCCAGGGCTGAACTGCCAGAGCCGGGAGCCTGGGAGCTGGCGGCTGCAAGCGGGCTCCAAGACTGTAAATCTCGCCCTCCTTCCCGCCAGAACAGCTGTTCCCAGGACTCTCAGATTACTTGTTGCACAATCTTCCCACTTTCTTTCGAGGGTGAGGGGTGAAAAAACAAAAAAATCTCAGCAGCAACACAGAGCTGCTGGAAATGCTGTCATAGCCACCCCCAGGGCAGGCGGCAGCGGGAGGGGTGCAGGGCATTCACTCAGGAAGCCAGGAGTATTCCCACCTAAAGCAGAAGAACCCGGAAGAGGGACGTGGGGGCTGGAGACAAAGGCCACAACCACAGTACCCCCTAAAGTGCCTTGTCAGGGCCAACCTAGTCCCCTCACGGCCTGTTTCAGCTTTTGAGGTTTTTTTTTTTTTTGGTCACTGGGATCCTTAGATGGAAAGGCTATGAAGCCCCTGGTAGCAGCAGTCTGCTAGAAAACGCAGGAGGCGCAAAAATCCTGAGGCTTGGCTGAAAGCGAAAAGTCACTGGCTACAAGGAATGCTAATTGGACCCAAGAATCACCCCATTCACCCCGCTGAGAGCGGGAACCCCTCCTGGGCAGCCATGGGGTGCAGCGCCCCCTACTGGGCGATGCGCAGAAAGCAACGTGGGTGGGTTAGAGAGAGAAGAAAGGGTCAAGGACGGTGAGCGAGCACCACTGGCCCAGCGAGCTGCCCAGTGCCAGCACATTTTCTGCACACGATCATGCTAGAGATACAGAATGTGGCTTAAGGGATTTCATCTCCTTTGGGCCCATCAAAACTGAGGTAGTCCAGGGCATGTGGAGTCCTGAAAAATCCCTCAACCCCAACCAAAGATGAGACTGCACTCACTTGGGAACCAGAAGGCATTCGGCTGTCCAAGGCCCAGAGGCACCCCCACCCCCACTCGTCCTACGCACATGCACCTCGGAGCAAGGTGGCTCTTCGCAGCTGCCATGAGAGATCCTGAACCTTCCTTGGCACGATCAGAGTGTTATTTACATGCACTGGTTACGTGGGGGTTATAAAATTCTGGAGGCGGGATAAGGTCCATGGAAGACAACACGAAGAATGTTTGCCGCACAAACACACACGTCTCACTGTGGATCTGCACTCCCCTGCCTGCCGGCGGGGTGCACCTGAGACCCCGGGGCTGGCTCTCGGGGGGGCAGCAGCACACCCAGCTCAGCTGACGGAGCTGCACCTGCCCAGTGGCAGCCCTGCTGGCCCTAGAGACAGACTGTCCACTCCGCCTCACAGCACGCACTGGGCGCCAGGCCTCCTGAGCACCATGGCTCCTCTCCTATCCTCCCCTCCGCGCTGGTCCCAATGCTCTCAAGAATAACGAGGGAAGTGCACATCTGGAGGAAAGCAGCTGCTCCCCACCCCCAAGCTCCACCACCTGCTCCCACCTCCTACTCTGAGGGATGAGGCTGAGGCTCAGAAGGTGGGTTCTGAGGGGACGCCAGGGGCCAGGTGTGCGGGCCCACAGAGAGACGGGGGCTGTTAGAAGTGCGGGACACACGTGTCCAGGTGCGTGCAGAGTTAAAGCAAAGTCGAGAGCAGCCAACAGCAGCGTTCACGCCCTGGGGCAGAGTAGGCAGCGTGCAGAGCCCCGGCTGTGGCGTCTGCTGGCTGCAGGTGATTCCACACCCACCAGAGCCCAGTAAAGCTCCTCCCCTAGAACAGCTGGACTGTGAGCAGGGAAGGTAGGGGTGGCAGAGTCTCCTCTGAGGCAGAAGGCTGGGTGGGATCACACCAAAGTCAATGGCATCATCTGGACCCCACCCCCACAACCCTCAGGACCCAGTCCCCACCCCCCAACCCTGGTCTCTGCAGTGCCAACGTCCTTGGCCAGTCGTGCCCCGGGTCCAGGCCTGAGCAGGCACAGTGTGAGGTCCACGTGGAGAGAATGGACACTGCTGCACAGGGCACACGGCTTCCCGCCACCCCTGGGGAGAAGTTAACACGGCAGATGGACAGGTAGAAGGGCCCGGCAAGTTCTCATGACCACCATCTCTGGGCTCTTAAGCAGCAAGGACACAGGACTGATCTGGTGCCAGGCACGGGTGCGTGGAATTCGACAAGATGCTTAAGACACGAGTCACCTAACCTGTTTCGGAGTCTTCACTGTCAGAGGAGCTGGACTCACTGGAGCTCTCCGACTCTGAGGACGAGAAGCCCTTCATCTTAGAGGAGCCAGCAATCACATCGACTTTCTCAGCTGCAATCCAAGCAACAGGAAGCGCGTCAGGCAGGGCCCTGATCCAGGAAAGGATGCTGTAGCCACAGGCACACCCCACCCACTGGGAGGAAGGACCAGTGGGAAGCCTGTGCCCCGTGAGCTGGCGAAGGCTGCTCCTAACCGCCAGCTGTCATCATCCCAGGACCTGAGTGGCCCCTTGATTCCCACTGGCAGCCTGCTGCACACTAGCCAAAGACGCGGCTTTTGTTGGAAATTTAAGGCCCCTCCAACCTCTCAGAATATCCTTTGGGAGGTTTATCAAGGATCCAGAGACCAGGCAAGGAGTAATTTCCTAACACAGTTTCTGCTGGGCTTGGGTTTTCTCAGTTGCTTTTCTGGGAGGGACTGAAGAGGACCCAAAGGGAACAGGACACCCACACACAGAGCAGGACAAGGCAAGAGCCCCAGGGCTCTCCCGGCATAGCTGCCCAGTGCCTGAATGTCACCATGTGCTACACCCCAGGGAGAGGCCCAAGGACTCCAGAAACCAGTCTGAGCTGGGATCAAAGTCCCTGTGCAATACCCTGACACAGATCCTAAGTCCCACTGTCCGAAGAGGAAAGCTGTGAGCCAAGGTGGGGCATATATAACATGAAAGAGATGCTTGGAAGAGTGTCCCCAGAAAGGGTGCCACGCCAAGTTGTCCTTGCTAAAGAACAGAAGCTGGCTCAGTTCTAGGACATCGCACAGCACACAGGGCCCTAAGGCACTGCAGACATGCCTTTCTCGTGGCCACGTGCCACAGACCATGCCCCACAGAGGCGGGAGGTGGTTTTCAGCGCAGACTCAGCACCAGTCAGGCGGGATGAAAGCAGCTGCTGCTTAAAGCAAGGGTCAAGACACGGAGCTTTGGGTGGATTCAGACAGCCACCAGCCAGAGGGGTCTGGAAAGGCACTTGATAGCCCAGGGCTGAGTGTGACCTTCCAGAGGTTTCTATGTCAAAGACACAGATTTTATAATTAGAACAAAGGCCTGCTGAGGGAAAGGGCTGAATGAGGAAGGGACAGTTAACTGAGGGTGCCCGTGGGAAGGACCCCAAAACCCACAGGCCCCAAGTGCACCTTGAGGTTTCCTCTTCTTCCGCAAACAGGAGGTGACGTAGCGCTCCAGCTCCCGCAGCGTGGACGGCTTCAGGGTCTCAAAATCGATCTCGATCTCATCAGGGTTGGAGTTCTTGAGCGAGGGCTCGCGAGACTGGATGATGTGCACCACGCGGCCCAGCTTCTCACCGGGGAGCTTGTTGATGTCCAGGCTGAGCTGCCGCTTCTCCTCGTACGACATGGGCTTGCATTTGTCCTCCTCCTCTGACTCGTACGCGGGAGGCGGCTTGTTTTTCATGGGCGCCGGCTCCTTCTTGCTACGAAGGGACGATGCAGACACTGTCAAGAGTGGGTCCCCTGAGGAAGCCGGGCACTCATTCCTCTATGTGAGTGGGAGGCTTCCCACAGCCCACCTGCCGGCCTTCATAGCCAACGGGACGTGGGCAACTTGACCCCTGGGAGCACCCAGTGGAGAGTGAAAGCAAGCCAGGACCCCCAGAGGCTGCTGGAGGCGGGCTGCGCTGGGGCCCTGAGCCTGCATCTGCACCGCGCTACCCTTCTCCACCAAAGCACTGAGCCCCAAAGGCTCACCCCACAGAACAGGGCAGAGGGCGCACAGCTGAGTCCCACACTTGAGTGCGGCCAGCCCCTGCTGGGCTAGCTGATGCCGCAGAGGGTGAGCCCCTCTACCATGTGGGCAGGACAGGCCCCTGGAGAAGGGTCCCCACCCAGGGCAGACTCGGGGGGCACAGACCTTGCACTGCTGTTGCTGCTGTTATTTTTCTTTGTCTTTTTTGGGGGAAGTTCCTTGGCTTTGCTCTTCTTATTCTCTTCCACTTCCTCTTTCTTTTTGTGCTTTTCTTTTTTCTTTTCCTTCTTGTCTTTCTCCTTTTTCTTTGGTTTGTTCTGCTGGGGCTGCGAAAGGGCTGCGAGCTGCTCGTGCACAGCTTTGAGCTGCAGACCAGACAGGCAAGACACATACCCAGCGCTGAGACCTCCTTCCCAACACAACAGGGCCCCAGGCGTCTGCTCTCAACCACATGGTACGGCGTGAAGCCCCGGGCAACAGGGTGCAGGAGTGGGGGAGGCAGAGGGAGGGCTGGGCCCTCGGCTCTGGGACCCACGGTGTAACCAGATTCCCCAAGTGCCCACGCCTATCTAGTATCTGAACCCCAAGGACTGCTGGTGTGCTCCGTGCCAGAGGAGCTGCTCAAGCCGACAGATGCTAAGCCCTGTGGCCACCCTGGTCCCAGGAGGGTCCCTAAGAGGCTGGGCAAAACATACAGGCACACTGGGCACTAACGGCTTCATGACTGGCTTGCAGAGAGAGAAACCACCAGGCAGGCCCAGGAGAGACAGACATCCCAGCTCGACCTCCTCCTTCCAGACATTGGAAGGATCCAGAAGTCTCACCTCTACCCATAAAACAGCCAAGCACCCCCAACCTCGACACATACAGTGTACACATGTGTAGGATCAACATGCACTTGACCTAGCAGAGGGGAAGAGGCCACAAGGTGATCAGCCGAAATTCTGCATCTGTGGGACCTCAGAGCTAAGAACACCCCTTGGAATGCTCTGGGGAGACTGCCCTGGTCCACAGACTCTAGGGGCCAGGAATGGAGCTGCCGGTGCTCTCACCTGCTCCTGGAGCTCAGCCAGCCGCTGGGCTCGCTCCTCCTCGGAGTCGTCAGTGGAACTGTCGCTGTCCGAGGAGCTGTCGCTGCTGCTGTCGCTGGATGAGGGTGGGGCCACAACCTTGGTGGGAGGGGGCACCACTGGGGAGGACACAGCCACCACGGGCTCCTCAGGCTCATCGGGCATCTTGGCAAAGCGCATCTCGAACACATCCTGGGAGGGGAAAGCCATGTCCGTGAGGGCTGCTGCGTGCCCAGGCCGTGACCCAGCATCACCTTGGCCTCAGTAGCTGCTGGGGCCAGCTCAGCAGGAGGCAATCAGAGGGCGAAGAGGGCTTCAAGCACGGTGACCCTCTCTCTGCCACTAACACGCGGCCAAGGGGTTGGCCGACGCCCTCTAACAGCTCTTTCAATACTCTTCTCTCAACTCTCACTTTGAAGAGCAAGGTGGTCCTGAGGTGGCTTGGACACTCACCCCCTGAGGAACACAGCCCATGTAAGCACATGTGACCCAGGGCACATAAGGCATCAGCCACTGAAGATGTCACTCTGGGGGCGCCCACTAGATGGTGGGCCAAGGGCATCCCCCAGAAAACAGTCCCTTAAGGTTCCTGCCAGGTCCCTGACTCCCAGGCAGGAGGCTCTGCCTGCCTCTGGTTGGCACTCCAGCGGGAACGGGTGGGGTCTCTGGTTTTAGAGAGCCTTCCAGGCAGAGGGAATGGCACGTGCAAAGGCCCCAAGGTAGGAGTGTACCTGGCACAGAGCACACAACCACTCAGGGGCCAGGCCCTGCAGCAGTGGGCACATGTCTCAGTCTGCCTCCCTGCTGGCTGAAGTGTCTCCGGGGCGTGCAGGGCAAGGGCAGCAGGTGTGGGGGCGCTGAAGACAGGCTAAGGGAGGGTGCCACCTTGTTCAGTACAAGCAATCTAAGCAGGGGCCATGGGCTCTCACTCCAGGAGACTGAGACCCTTCCATTCTAACACCGAGGAATTGAATGGAACCATGTGTGGTCGCCGAGCTCAGTGACAACAGCCCTGTCTGCACACACAGGGCCTGGCTATGCATTGCCCACCAGCTGGCAAGTCCTGCCCTACCCTGGGGGCTCTGTGATCAAGCCAGTGATGACTCAAAGGACTGGGCTGGCTTCCCAGCAGGATTCTGGGACCTGATCGAAGCCTGGAATAAACTGATCGACGTGGTAACTGACGAAATGAAAGGACTCTTCCACCAAGTGTGTGTCGATACTTCAGAGAGCATCACATGGGTTTAAGAACCTAGAATGCTGTTTTAGCCCAGGGCGCACTCGACAGAGTAGCCCTAGAAGCCCTTCCTGACGGCCCAGCAGACTGACCCCAAGGCTCCTGTCCTAGCAGCAGAGAGAGGGTGCCCTCCGCAGCAGGCGTCCCACACAGCTGCGGTGCTGCTCCCCCACCCGGTGTGTGGCATCCTCCTCTCAGCAGGGCGCCTGCCTGCATTCTGTTAAGTAGTTTTGCTTACCAAGTACTGGAAGGGCAGTAACTTTCTTATCCCTTCAGAAATAAATCCTTGAGCAGGTCAGAGGGGAGGAGGAAGACACACAGGAGGGGACGGCCAGAGACTATCACCACGCTGCCGCCAGGGGGGCAAGCGGGCAAGACCCCAGCGCTGTGGTACGTGGCCATGTGCCAAGAGAGCAGTGCCCCTCCCCACCCGCAGGGCCGTGGACGTGGGTAGGCTCAGAGCCCCGACGGACTCCAAGGGGCAGCGGGTTAGAGAAACGAATGTTCCTCAGAGTGACAGGACGCCACGAAGGCAGGTGACCACCCCTCCTTCCCCGGTCAGAGGGAAGGCCCTTTACCAAGTGGGAGCTGCTTCAGGCCACTCTGTCAGTGAGCTTGGTCCCCCCAGTCCCCCTGCCCAGCCTGGAGACAGCACTGCCCTTGCTATGAGGACATCCCCACTTCCCCCCTAGACTGTGGCTGCTGTGGAAATGGGGACTTGGGGCAGGTGGCACTTGCTCTGAGGCCTCCTATTCCCTGGGTGCTCGTGGCCCTGGCATTCCTAAGGCCTCAAAGCCAAACAGCATAGAGTACAAGACAAGACGCTAGTGGGATGAGAAGCCAGCATCAGGTGGGGCTGGGGCTGCTGGTATCCAGCTGTATGACCCCATCACCCTCCTGTCTGTAGGACATGAGAACCCTGCTCTAGCCCAAACAGGGTATCTCGGGACACTCGTGTCTGCGGGCCCAGGGCTGCTGCAGGAAAACCTTGCTGGGTGGCTCCAACAGTCACATGTCTGCTCCAAGCATCAGTTTTGTGGTCAACAGGAATGATGAACTCCCTGTCTCCAGGAGCTCACAGTCTATGGGAACCAGAAAGCCCCTCGAGTACATGGACAATGGTAACCATGCTCAGTGCTAAGGTGGAGACAATAGCACAGGGTCAGGATCAACCAGAGCGACCAGAAAGGGTGCGCTGAAACCTAAGCACAAAAGGTGGACACCAGGCCAAGTGCCAGAAGACAAACGCTGCTGCAGAGACCAGGGAGGACGGCACCAAGAAGGGAAAGGACAGAGGGGCAAGAACGCAGTCAGGGGGTGCCGTAGGGCCAGCGAGAGGACAATGAAACCCAACAAGATGCACTGAGGCAGGCGGCTCCTGAGGGAGGGCGCTGATGGTGAGGAACAGAGGACCCCAAAAGCCAGAACTCATCAGGGAAAAGGGCCAGCATCCTGTCACCTCCAGCCCACTCCTCTGTGGGTCATGATGTGCCTCGTGGCCTCGGCACACCCCACTGGCTTCAGACAAGCATCTGTTCTTGCTAGAATGGTGAGCAGGGTCACCCACCCTGGGTTACATCAGATCCATGGGGGAAGCCTCCCCATTAATGAAATGAACATGCTCAGGTGCTAGGAGGTCGCAAGCAGCCGGAGGCCCATCAGGCGCTGGTGATACCGCTGTGAGGGGAAGACACAACACACATACCCCGACCTCAAAAGCTCCTGCCTCTGGGATTTAACGCAGATCCCAATATACTTTTCAGTTTACTTTTCTCCGCTGTAAAAACAATTATACACCTCCTCAAATTTGCCACTTTTTTCTTGAAATAAAACTCCGGTCGTCACATGGGTCACACTCATTACCCTAAATACTCTTCACTTCACAACAGAGCAGAACGCAAAGGGGGGTGCCACCAGCAGCCCTAGGCCCACCCGCCGTGCCAACGCCCTTCAGCCCAAGCCACCCTTGGCCTCCCGAGGAAATCCTGACCCCTGAGGCGCCTGGTCATCTTTGTGGCCATAGCTGCCAGGCCTGGAATTTAGAAGCTGGAAAAGGAAAATCAAGTGGATACTTTCCATGCAGCTTTCCAGATAAATCCTACAACTTGAGCACAGCCTACTTAAGAGATCTAATTAAGCAGGTCCCAGAACCTCTTAAAGAGGTGGATGAGGGCTGGGGCTTTGTTCCTCCCTGTCTGTGATGAAGAATCTAGCTCTCTAAACCATGCCAATATAGAAGAACTCACAGAGAAAGAGGAAAAACTAGCCTCAAATGCCACAAACACAACTGCGCGCCAGGAGAGAAGCCTGCCCAGGAACACCTCCACGCTGACTCTGTCGCCAAAGCAGAGACACCCCCATCTGCCCACTGGTGTGAAGAGGCAACCTGCCCTAGGGCAGGCAAAACAGGGTGGGGGCAGAGGCACCCCCTCACCCACGTTGGAGGGCAGGGCCCAGTCTGCTCCAGCCCGGTACCCAGAGCCAGTGTTTAGGAAAACACCCTTCTGTTAAGGAGGCTGCTGTGTGGCAGACGTCTCAGCAGCCTTGCGTGCTACAGGTGAACTCCATGTTTGGTCAGACTCACTCTACTTCCAGACGGAGAAAAATGCCAAAAAAGAGAAAGAAAACAGAAACAAAAACAAATTTTTATTGGAAAAGCAGAGATTTGCGAAAAGTAGGTAGCTCCAGGATGTCAGTATGGGACAGGAAGAGAGAGACACAAAAATTAGGAAGAGAGACCTAGAACACAGTAGAGGTGTTTTCTATTTCTTTTCCTTTTTTTTTTTTTAAATAAAGTAGCTCAAAATAGCAATCTTTGGTGCTGGCAGACAATGTGCTTTGGTTTAGCTGTTTCCATGAGGGCAAATACAGGACACAGGTATCAATCTGGGCAATGTGGGCAAAGCTATCCCGATCTTCTCAAGAAAGTGGGAGGGAAGGATGGAGGAGCCTAAGGCACAAATCTGAAGGCACCACTGCCACCACGTGGCCCTGTGAGAAAATTGCATTAAAATTTAAAAAGCCTCAACTTCAAAACGACCAGTAGAAATAAAAACCTTCAAGTCTGAGCATGCATTTAAATAACAAGAGCCAAGTCCACACTAGTAAGAACGAGCCTGTGCTGTCTGAACCAAAGGCAGCCCCTAGCTTACAGAGAAGGGGGAGGCGGTGCCTTAGGCAGTGGAGGAGGTAGGGGTGCTACGATGGCAAGTCTGGGAGAACTCATGGAACTAGCAGACCTTGGAGGGAGGCAGGCAGTGGGGGCTCAGGAGACCTCTGCCTAGCACAGACACCACCAAAGGCTCCGCAAGCCATCACTTCTGCCTTGGAAGCACTTCACAGACAGAGCCCCTCAAAGCACACAATGACACTTCACCAAAAGCAGGTAGCCCAGCCACACGGCCTTCTCTGATCCCACGAGCAGAAGCAACCCATGGGGCCTTGGAGAGAAGAAGCTGGCAATGATTGTGTATGTATAAATTGAAAGAATTAAAAAAGATTATGGAAGTACTAAATATTGACTGTATTCTCCAAAATTTTTAACCCACCCAATCTTACTAACCAAAGGTAATCACTATTTAATCTTGGGTCTGTATTCTTCCTTTTTTTAAAACAAAGGAAAGTGCAGCTAGTTCACACATCTATGCTGCAATCTGTCCCCCTTCCCTGCTCACATGTGCACCCTGCAGTGTGCACCCCCTGGGACCGTCAACTTGAAGGGAAGGGCCCACGAACACCACCTATCAGGGAATCAGGGTCACGGGGAAACGGCCAGTCTGCAGCTAGACGGCAAAACAAAGGGCTTCAAGGCTCTGGTGAAGAAATATCCACCGTCAAGCAGTTACTTCAGCTTGTAACTGTGATGGCATCTACTACAGGCAAGAGTGTCCCCTGCTAACCTGAGACACGTCTGTTTTTGAGAAGAGACTGACCCCATGCACGGCACACACATGCCCTTCTGGTCAAACACTCCCCCCAGTGTGGGGGGAGGGGGCTTTCGGTGGGACACGCCAGACACCACCAGCCACCCTGCTTCAATAAGTAAATAATCCCAACTGAAAGCACATACATCAGCCTGAGCTGAGTGCACTTTTCCAAAGCAACGTGGCATCATGCTAAGGAACATGAGAGAAATGAAATCTGCCAAAGCCCGTAGAGGTCTGGTCCCACCAGGATGTCAGCCTGCTCTGCTGCAGGTGGCCACGCCCTCCTTGAAGCCTCACCTGGAGCTTGCGGGCCATGGCCACCACCTCATGGTCGGGAGGGTTGTACTTATAGCAGTTGGAGAACATCAATCGGACATCAGCACCAAATTCCTGAGCATCGCGGTACTCACGGGCCTCCAGTTTAGACTGGAAAACAAGATAGGTCCCCGTTAGCCATGACTGTCCATGTTCCAACAGGGAGGTGAGGCTTCTCAGTGGCTCTCTCGGTTTGATCCAGACCCTGGTGGGGGGACAGGCGATACCCCAGTCCTCAGCATCAGGTGGACGAGGAGGCACTCAACAGTAAGTCTCAGGGCTGGGAACCTCCCTCCCCGCATCCCAAGCTCACCCACCAGGACCTGCCTGCCTGAAGGACAGGTGGCCACAGACTCCACAGAGGCCGTCGAGCTTCAGCCAGAACTGAAGGAGGGAGGAAAGGAGGGTTGGGCCCAGTTCTAATTTGGCATATGCTTGTCTTGCTGACGCAGTACAGGATGCTGGTCAAAGGGACACAGCCCTGTCCCCTACTCTGTCTGTCCCGTATTTGAGCAGACTTACTCCACTACCAGAAGGAGAAAAATGCAAAAGTCTTAAACCAAACAAAACCAAAAAGGCCTTAAAACACTACAGTGAACAAGCCAGCACGTACAACGTGCCTTCCACACAGAGGGTCCTCTCCTGCACAGAGTGCCGGGCAAGTCACCAAGCCCTGAACTCTCACAGAGCATCTCCTCTGCGCCAGGAACCCGGGCCCTGGGCCCCTGAGGCCAGAGGGCTGCTGCTTTTCTGCAGACTAGGGGGAGGGGCAGCACACCGTGGGCTACCAGAACAGCCAAGCACGCTGTCTCGGAGCACGTCCCCACAGCCCCAGCAGAGGGCGCCCAAAGGTCTGCACAGCCACACAAGCTCATGAGGCGGGCCTGTGCTGGGCTCCCGGCTCACCTTGATTGTGCTCATGTCCATAGGGTGCTTGATGATGTCACAGTAGTCATGCAGGCCCAGCGCCTCTACATCTACGGGCTTGTAGAAGGGCCAGGCGTAGGCGGCGTGCTTCTTGGCAAACATCTCCTTGAGGATGCCGCTGCAGCACTTGAGCTGCTCTGAGACCTTGCTGCTCTTCTCTGGGGCTGGGTGCTGCTGCGAGTCGGGCACGTCCTTCTTTGGGGGTTTCACAGGCCGGCTGCTCTCCCGCCGGGGGCCTACTTTGGTGGCCTTGGGCTCCGGGGGCAGTGAGGGTGGCTCGTGAATGGGGTCCATGGCAGTGGGGGTGGTGGTGTCTGCTTTCCTCTTCACCCCCTTCTTTGTCTGCCAGGAGCACAGGCGTGACAGGCACAGTCAGAGGTGGCACAGCTGCCCCTCAGGGTCACCCCTGGAAGCCCGCCCTGTCTAGGGTCCCAACACTCATGGGACACAGGACTGAAGACAAGGAGACCTTATCCCACCAGTCTGCTCTGCAGCTAGGATGAGACCTGCCAGCAGCAGGAGAAAGTGCACAACTGAGTGCGGGATCCGCTCACTCGGAGGCCACAGAACCTCCCGGAGCCATTTCCGCCTAACACCACGGACCTCCCCCTAGTGCCCATGGGGCAGAGGGACACAATTCAAAGAGTATTTGGATGGTTATCTGCAAATATACGCAGTCTAAATTAGAGACAGGACAGGGACTCACTGGGAGCTGTGACACGATTATGGGATCTTTGGGTCAGTAGAGCAGCTGGCTCTGGACTGTGATTTAAACATGGCACGATCCCCCCAGAAACACCCACCAGTGCCCGGGAGCCAGGACAGGCTCTACATAAAGCACGGACAAAGACAGGGCCACCTGTCTCCTGCAAGCCCCCCCCACCCCCGTCCTTGATGGCAGCACCCAGACGCTCACCTTCACAGGCTGCGGGGTGGCCGCGATGATGGGTGGGTGGCTCTGCACAGGCTGGGGGGCTGGAGTGGGCGGGGGTGGTGGCTGGGGGGGCACCGGTGGGGGCGTCTGCAGTGGCTGGGGAGGCACCACTGTCATGACAGGGGTCTGGACAATGAGGTCTGGGGTGACAGCAGGGAAGGGGTGAGGTGTGGCCTGCACAGGTGGAGGATTCTGTTGAGGAGTCTGGGTCTGTGGAGGCGTTGATGCTTGAGTTGTGTTTGGTACCGTGGAGACTCCAGGTTTTGCCGTCCCTGCCAATCATAAAAAGGACAGAGAGTCAGAGGCTGTGCACACACCCCCAGACTGACCCTGCAGGGACAGCACTACACATGGCAAGCACCATCCGCCTGAAAGACAGAATGTCCCGAACACCCGACTTCGCTCTGCCAGGCCTGTCTGCCTGCCCCCAGCGCTCAGGGAGCAGTGGAAACCACACGTCCTGCTTCCCGGGGCGTCCTGGCTGCAACTCCCAGCTTGGGCACAAAGACCCCTTCATGAAGCGAGGAGGCCCAGGCTGAAGTCGCAGGAAACACATGCTGAGTGTGGACACCAAAACCATGGACGGGGAGCAGCAAAATGCTCCTCGGCACCTCCAGCCACAGCTGCCCTCGCTTCCAGAAGTGCTGCCTGGCCAGTGAGCACTGCTGGCAGGGGCCGCCCTCACCAAGGCTTCTGGAAACTGGCAGGCCCCGACCTCCCAGAGCCAAAGGGGACGGCTGGACTGCTGCTGTCCTTTGTGACTGGCTTGGGCTGCCTCCCAGCAGCTGTGCAGGCGATCCTGAGCACACAGCAGTCACGGGGCGCGGCCAGCCAGCTCCAAATACCAGCGGCAGTGACTAGAACTCTCACATGAGCAGGTGGATTGGGGCATCAGAGCCTGGAAGCACGGCCTGGGCTGACACCCAGTGCCTCAGAAAAGCAGCCTTCACCTGTGGGCTGTTCTTGGGCAGCACCTAGGTAGCCAGTGTGTCTCAAAGAGCAAAGGCGAGGTTCTGCCGAGTGTTCCAGTTCTCCTTCCCCAGGCACCATGCCTGGGCTCCTCCCAGACTGGAACAGAGAAGCTGTCACCATGTCTGCCCAGCATGCAGCCCAAACCCCTGGTCCCAGGGACTGAGGACCGGGCTTCTCAAGTAAGGAAAAGAGATATGACCTGATACGTAAAACAGCCAAGGAAGGACCGATAGGCAAACGAGTCCTCCTTGGTCACCCCTGGGCACTTCAGGGGAGCCAGCCACCCCCATTTCCGCCACTGCTTCAGAGCAGGGTGAGGCCAGGGGAGAGAGAAGCAACTCACACCCAGGGAGCACCTTGCACACATTGCCCTGCTGCAGCATAGAGCCGCAAGGGACACGACGCAGACAGCAGCTGCTGAGGGATTTTCCTAGAAGCATCTCTTTGAGTGGGCAGCTCTCTGCCAGCAGCCTCTGGAGCCCCGTGTCAAGGGGGAAGGAGGGAACTGAGAGGGATGGCACACAGAGACAGACAAGGAGGGCTTAATTGTGCCTTCGGATGACCAGGCAGGCCCGCTTCTGATGTGCATGCACTAAGATAACTCAAATAACAAACCTCAAGGATTGGGATGTTAGTTAAAAATGCTTCTGGTCACCTCGATTTCTTTAAAATGGAAAAGCAAAAAAACTGTCTTGCTTACACATTCTTTTTAACCTAAGTCTACCCGCCACCCTCAGAAAAGGCAGGGCCAAATCATCTCTGCTTGGGGGAGGCCACGGGGGTCACATGACCCCGTGGGTGGCTCCAACATTAAAATCGCTCCCACTCCGACCAAACTGCAGCCCACCAATTAGTAGATAATATCCATCTTCCCGCCACTCCCAGTCCTCCCCTGAACTTGGAAAAGGGACAGAGATGGGGTGGGGGGAAGTACAGCCAACGTACTGGCTATTTCAGTACTCTACCTGTTTCTTTCCTCCCACGTCCTCTTCCTTTTGCCTGGACTATCATGATCTCAGTTTCTTCTGTGGGTAGTTCATTGATTTTTTGCAAGAACAGCTTCTCCAGAGCTTCTGCCATTAAGACTATGTCATCTCCAGGCTGGATAAGGAGACACATGGGGTGGAGTCAGAAATCCCTCCCCTCCCCACTTCTGTAGACAGGGCAACCCGTGTGCCACCCCCAGCCCCAAAGCCTGAAGCGTCATACTCAGGGTCCTTAGATGGCTAGGCTACCAGGTATCATGGAGGCTTGTGCTCCTACAGGTGTGCTGAGCCTGCACCTGTCTGCCTGCACTTCCCTTCCTCATCTTTTAAGCTCTAGGCTGTCTGTGAAACCATCCTAATGCCTTAGGCATCTACCAAGCTCAGCTGATCACTGACCGGGGCTCTCCCTGTATGAGGACCTCCTTTGACACAGTTCAACTTCACTAGAAACACTTGAATGACACAGGATTTCTTGCCAGGATACTTTAACAGGGCCCCAACAGTGCTCCCCAATGTACCCCCAAGGCAGCTCGCCAGGGCTCTTGGGCACTGTCCATCTCACACTGCTTTAGGGGTCCCCACTCTGTCACTTCGTCCATAACATGCTGTTCCCACTCAGCTAGACTGAGAGCCTGGTGTGCACATTTTGCTCAAACCTAAGTGGTGAGAGCTGAGACTTTAAAAAACACAGTAAACTTCAAGAAACTCACCTACCCATCTCTTCTGGGCCATTTTACCCACTACACCAGCAGAGGTCAAAAGCTGAGTTCTGTATAGTGTCTCCCTCCAGAGTCGTTCTATTTGAAAGGGTTGATTTTAATCACATCTGTGGTCTGAACTGTAAACAAATGATCTGGCTTCATGGCACAGCCGAGCCGAGAGGTTTGGCTACGGGGTTAGGAAGTGACCTTCAGGTCTACGAGTAAGATCAGGGGGACACTCGATTCCATGGCCACAGTCACGTCCACAGCTCGAGGAGACCATCGCCCACAGAGCAGCTGAGCTCTGCACCGGCCCCATCACACCCTCTCTCACGTGGAGGTCTCTGTGTGCGCACACCTCTGCACAGCTACGTTTTAGCAGGCTCTTTCCTGACCATTGACATCACCCGAATGGACTTTGATGGAGTCACCACTATCCACCTCACACCTTCTCTACTAGACATGCTCAGGAACCAAAATCCCAAGGGCGTCAGAAGCACATGCTTCAGGCTGACAAGAACGGCTTGCAAGTTACACATGGCAGCGCTCTCCCCCCCACGGAAGAAACACAGTCACAGGCACAACCGCAGGTCCTGTTACCTCCACCTCCAAGGGTCTCCTCCTGCCAGACTCGAAGCCCAGCAGCTCCCAGCACCCCTGCCCACTGGCTCCTGACATGCCCGCTGCCTCCCCCGGGGCAGCTGGACGCTTGCCCCCACAGCTCACCTTGTTATAGATGTAACAATTTGTAAACATAGTGTTGAAGTCCTGGATACATTCCTGAGCATTCCAGTAATAGTTGTTTTCCAAGCGCTTCTTTATTGTTCCCATATCCATAGGTGTTTTAATGATCTTATAGTAATCCTGGAGAGCAGAGAGAGCAAAAGGCCAGCGTCACCCGAGCAGCTGCGTGGCATGCACGCTGGGCTGCTCCACAGGTAAACCAACAGGAGCTGCGGCGCAGGCTGAAGCCCTTCCTTGGCATCGGCGAGGGACAAAGGGGACTCAAGGTAAAGTGGATCAGGGAAGAATTCTCAAGTGCTGGCTGGCAATTTGGAGGGAAAACGTGCAAATTAGCTAATTGCCCTATCTCAGATCAGGTTGTCTTTATCAAAATTTATGTTTTTTCTTTTCTTTTCAGTGTTGAAATATTTTTTTCATTTTTAATAAATAATGTGGAAAGCAGATGGCTTTTTAAAATGCAGTTCTTACCTAGTAAAACAACCCGTGGCGGGTAATACTTTGTCCCTGCCATTTAAGATTTTACAAGCCCATAAAATGCAAATCCCCATGGCGCCAGTGTTGGAGTCACCCACACCCACTGCACTCCCCGCCTCCTGCCATGCTGGAGGAACCTCAGTCAAGTTTACTGGACTTACATTTCTTTTACTTACCCAGTCTACCACTAAGGCTTCACTAGTATATAGACAAGGTAGAACGACTAACCAGGTTAACTGCCAAATCAAGAATCTGGACAGCTTTCGAAATCCTCAGTTAAAAAAAATATATCCAGACCCTAATCCTCAAACCTTCAGATCTTACTCTCCAAGTGCCACACAGGAGCCAGACAGCAGGTGTAAACATCTTAAAACCCTCAATGAGGTCAAACTCTGCACTATCCTCACAACTTTCCTCTAACCATGAACCCACTTAAAAATGAAGTTTATTTTTAAGAACTACCAGAGGAATTTCGGGACAGATCAAGCAGGGTCCGAGTTTCTAGGCTGGAGCACCAAAGTGGGCTACACACAGACAGAAAGCCCCCAGTCGCTGGCCCAGCTGGGCCTCTCAGGACGCTCCATGGAGAACAAACTCTCTGCAGCTATACCCTTCCACGGAGGACAAGCAGGGTCCCAATGGCAGAGAAGCAGGCTGGGGGCAGAGAGGCTGCTGCAGGGAGGAGAGAGCTACCCATTGCCCAGAAAGTACCAGAAAGGCGAGCATGGGGTACAGAGTTTTGACCTGCTCTGACACCCTCGAGAAAGAGGCAAAAGCCATCCACTTACATGTAAAGGGCTGGCACAGGTCACAGCCCTGCCCTGGTAAGGGCTTAAGTACACACCCAAGTGCCCCAGGCAGGTGGCCAGGAGGAGAGACTTAAACCAGACTTTCTATGCTCTGACGTCCTTTCCCAAGAGAACCAAGTCCAAATACAACTGCCACAATGGAAATTTAGATTTTATCCTATGGCCAAAGGTCTCTAAGAATGGTGCTGGGAAGAGGTGGGACGAAGGCAGAATATTGAGGGGCGAGGAACTAACAGCTGGGGCAGTGCGTTTAGGGGCATGAAAGGCAGCCAAAATGCAGGTGAATATCTGCAAGGCATCAGAAAACAGAAAAAGAAGGAATTTTCCTTTTGCTTGCCCTATGAACATCTCCTGAAGGAGGGGTCCACCAGAAAACCAGGCTTTGGCATGATGCTGCTCCCAGGCAACCAGCCCCTTTGGGTCAGCCCACGCCAGTGCCTTGAGAGCACTCTCGGAAAGCAACCTCCCTCCCAGGCTCCTTACTCCCCCGTGTCTGAAAACGTCCGGTTAGTGCCACAATTAATCATCCCCTTCTTCCTACGTCAGAGCTGCTAAGGGCACTGTCAACAGTTACAGGGACAGGTGCATTCAGTGTCCTGGCCACCCTCAGGGGCCCATCCTCCACTTCAGAGATTGACCACTAACTCCCAAACTCCTCGGCCTAGCTGACCACCCACATGTGTCTGTCCCGCTGGCCAGCACCATTCCCTCGATGTCACCTGTGATGCTGCTGCCTCCTCGGTGATCTCAAGTCCTCCAGCCCCCCTTCCCTTCCTTCTCAGCTCCCCATGCCTCAGTCCCCTCTGCATTCTGTGACAAACTGACCCCTCCGCTCTCCTGGCCCTGACACTGTTTCCCTTCAAAGCCAAGCTTCCTGACATGGTTCTGCATCCTCACATTCTCATTCACACCGTGGCAAGTCTGGTTTCTACTCCTGCATCACACGGTCCTAAGGTCATTAATGCCCTCCTAAAGGCCAACCGGATGGTCAGGTCGGAATCCTCACCTCTCTGACCTCCCTGGAGCCTCTGATGTGGAAATTTGGGAAACTGCTCTTTTCTGGAGGCCTCTGGCCCCACCCTCCGAAAAGCCTTGGTGCCCCATGGGTTCTACCCCCTCTAACTACTTCTCTGCATTTGCTCTGAGATGTCACTCTCAACTGTGGGCCCTGCCCAGCCCAGCTAGAGACCAACGCAGCCTCTCCTGAGGGACCTGCAAGACACCACCACGGCTGACTGTCTCCACTTCTTGTCTGTGGCCCCTCTTCTGCCTACACCCCTTTCCGAGGCAGTTCAGGACCCAGATCTTTGGTGCCCCCCCTCCCAATTCTCTCTTCCCGAGTACATGCAACACGTATCCAGTGGACAGACGGCACTGGACGGGTGTCACAGACACGACTTTCAAGCCAGGAGGGTCGCACTGGAGCATTCATTCTTCTTGAGTCAGGACCATTCATTCTTCTTGAGTCAGGACGCCTGACAGAGGCTAAGGCTGCCCCGAACACAAGCAGTTCCAGCTCCTGCAGACCCAGCCTGTGCCAGCAGCTACAACACCTAATCTACTTGCCTGGAGGTATATGGGACCCAGCAAACCGCAGAGGGCAGTTTAAAGACAAAGAAGAAGAGGGAAAAAAAATGAAAGCACATATTCTGCCTGCTCCCTGCGGCTGGGTTAGAGATATGTAAGTTGTGCTTGCAGAACTGTCTGCTAGGGACATGGGCAAGCTGAAAACCCTAGAGAAAGAGAAGAGGGGTGGGGGTACATAAGAACAAGAGCAAGGGCACTGCAGCCATGACAGGGACAGAGGGCACAGCTGCTTTCCAGCTGTGCAGCTACAGCCAAGGCCATCTCTCAATGTGCCCTCTCTCCGGCCAAGGCCACCTCCATGCACTTGCTACCTGAGAAAGAATCTACGACATTTCCCTACCCTGCACCCCAAGTGCTGCCGCTGCTGCCAGTGACCACTACTGGAGCAAGCCAGTCTCTTTCCAGCACAGTCCGACCAGCCACACCTACTTCTCCCAGGTCTACCCGGCCACAGCGGAAAAGAGAAAGGCGCCAGGTTGTCCGCGTGCTCTGACTTTAGCTCACCATGGGACTGGAAGGAATCTGTGAGCATCCCATCCCCTCTTGTTCTGACCGTCACACAATTTTCCCTGGGGATCCTGATATCCAAGAAACCAGTTACTGTTTAAGCCAATTACCTCCCTCATTCTCCTCACCATCTGTGGTTCTTTAAGGCTGCTGAAACCACTCCCTCAAGGGCCCTGCTGGTGCTGGCATTCAGCCCTGGGCCACGCTCTCACCATGACTCCAAATGCAGCTCCGCCCTCCCCTGGAGCCTTCACCAGCAAAATTGCAGGAGGAGACCTGAAGGCCCCCTGGGCCCTGCCCAAGCTACTCACAGGGAGGTTTAGCTTGACGGCGTCCACAGGCTGCTGGAAAGGCCACGCAAACTGGTGTTTCCATAGTGTCTTGAGCACCACTCTGAGCAGATATTGCAGTTGGTTGGTCTGCCTCTTGGGCTTGTTGGGGTTGGAGGTTTCCGGGGGTGGAGGGTTGGTGCTGGCTGTGTTGGCTGGCTGGGGTTGGGCCTGGGCCTGCGTTGTAGACATTTGGGAAGTTTCTAGTCCATCCCCCATTACTGGCAGATTTCTCAATCTCGTCCCAGGGCCGCTCTCCGCAGACATGCTAGTGATCCCATCACATTCTTCACTGGGTACTCTACAAGGAAGAGAAGAGTCCCCATCAGAGACCAGTGAGCAGACAGGTACCGCTGTAATGACAAGTCCCTCTGACTGTGGCCTCCAAGGACTGAGCTTTGCTGGTGGCAACTGGTCAGGCTGGCCAGGAGAGCTACTCCATGCACTGTCTAAAGGGACCCACTGCCTGCTGCTCTCAGAGACTCGCCATCCAGCAGGGAAGAAAAATGATGCACCAACGGAGGGGAACAGGGCGTGGGAGGTAAGAGCCGACAAGGGCCAGCAGGGGCTCTGGGATCTCCGGAGTTCCCAAGGAAGGAGGTACGATAAAGCCACATCTCCCAAACCTGCACCTCCCTTTCTCCACCTGTGAGCCTTTTAGGGATGCTGCCCGTGTGTGGGAGAGGATGATTTGCAGGCCTGCAGATGTGATATTTACATTGAAATTCTTGTTTGTATCTGTGGCTCAGGAAGTATGGAGACTAGCCAGTAATTCCATTTGGTGGGCCAGGCAGGGAGGGGTGGGAAGGCCAGGCCTACCCAGCCTCAATGGCCCACAGAGTCTACTGCCAAGTACTCAGGGCAAAGCCTCACGCCGAGAACATTTTCTTGGTAACTTAAAAATGCATATTTGCTGATGAGAGAAATCCAAACATTTACTGCTGATAACATAAAAATGAACCTATACTCAACCTACCATTTTATTAACAAGAAGGGGCACCTCCTGCGGCAACACAGGCCCCTACTGCCAGTGGCTGTCTGAGTACCCCTCTGGTGCCCTCCTCACACGGCCATGCCAGCCCCACAAACCCTGCCACAAGCATCTTGCAAGGGTCACTTTGTGTACCTGTCCATTTATTCCAATGGGACAAACTCAAAGATGTGTGACCGGAGGTCAGGGCTACACATGGCAAACTGCCCTGCAGAAACGCATCGCCCCACCCTTACAGTGCTCAGAGCTCCCATACTCCAATACACATCCACTCAAACACACACGGGCTGTTTGCATCCTTTTTGTTGCACTGCCTGTTTGTGACAGTTTCCTACCCAGCTGTACGAGAGACTGTGTGAGCCAGGGCTTGCCTGCATCTGACAAGCACCTTCAGGAATAAAACTAGGAACTAGGGGAGGTAAGAAAACCTTTCTGGCAGAGGTAGTCAGACAAGGGCTTATGAGGAAGAGCAGGCAGGCTTTAGGACCACAAGACTGGCAGACAGAGGGGACAATAAAGACAGGGCAGACTGGCTGGCTCTGTCATGGCTTTCATTCTGGAATGTACTTTCAGTGGGTCAAGAAATAGCTTCAGGCCGGGCGCGGTGGCTCACGCCTGTAATCCTAGCACTCTGGGAGGCCGAGGTGGGTGGATCACTCAAGGTCAGGAGTTCGAAACCAGAGCGAGACCCCGTCTCTACTAAAAATAGAAAGAAATTAATTGGCCAACTAAAAATATATAGAAAAAATGAGCCGGGCATGGTGGCGCATGCCTGTAGTCCCAGCTACTCGGGAGGCTGAGGCAGAAGGATCACTCCAGCCCAGGAGTTTGAGGTTGCTGTGAGCTAGGCTGA
>CAUYPO010111704.1:0-16760 GCA_963574435.1 Cheirogaleus major
GCATGCCTGTAGTCCCAGCTACTCAGGAGGCTGAGGCAGGAGGATCGCTTGAGCCCAGGAGTTTGAGGTTGCTGTGAGCGAGGCTGACGCCACGGCACTGTAGCCCGGGCAACACAGTGAGACTCTGTCTCAAAAAAAAAAAAAGAAAATTATTTTCTGTGAATATCAGAAAATTATTTTCTGTTAACATCATGGGTTCAAAAAACCCACATCCTGAGTGCTGGATGCCGTCCTGAGTGCTGGATGCCGTGGCACTGAGGGATTGTTCTGTTCTCCCCACGCCCTGCCCTGCGGCCACAGCGCTCAGCATCTAGAGGCCCCCAGTGTAGGCAGGACGGTCCGGCTGAGCCGCGATGCGGGAGCCATTCCATCCGTGGGGTCTCCACCTAACACGGGCCCCGAGTCTTCCGTGTGCACATGACTAGTTTATACTCTCCTGAATCTGTAAGTGCTGAAGGAAACATTGAAACTGTAGTTTTGCTTAAAAGCGAGGCACCTGTGCCGTGGCAGGTGGCCAGGTTGGCTGCAGCGTCCGCGGCGTGGGAGGCCGGGCTCGAGAGGGCCAGCCAGCAGCCTGGACGCCCTTGGCCGGTCGGGTCTGAGCTGGTCTTTCCCTCATCCCCCTCCAGCGGTCCACAGCCCCTTCCCAAGCTGGTCAGGGGTCTTCACGACCCACCCAGAGCCCTGACCCGCCCCTGCACGGGAACCAGGGCCTGGCCCAGGCTCTGCGCCTCTCCCCAGGGGCACAGGGATGCTCCTGCCCCGCCAGGTGCTGGAGAGGGTGGAGGCGGCTGACAGGCATCCCTGTGAGCTGGGCTGGTTCCCAAAATGTCCGTTCAACTTTATTTTCTGGCCTTCCAGGATAAGTCCCGTCAGCCGTGGAAACACAATCGCTCTCTTCTTCCGTTCATTACTGCCTAACTATACCGCGGAGGTAGGTCGAACACGTCCCGGCTCTCCCTGCCAGTGGGTCCTGGTAAGTCCCGGCCAGGGTGGGTGTCTGGACCCTGCGGGGCCAGGAGCAGCACGGAGGGCGAGGAACCACTGAGGCTGTATCATGCCAGTGGGGAGCCCCTCTGCTCAGGAAGTGGGGTGTGCCCAGCCTGAAACCACAGCTGCCACGCCAGGGCACATGCCCAGGAGGCGGTGCAGCCTCTTGACCCCATCCCTGGGCCTGGCCCGGGTTGGACGGGAGCTTCCACTCCTCACGGGGACCGGGGGGTTCCGGGCCCGGGGCTGGGGTGGGAGCTGCGTCAGGCATGGCAACACATCTTCCTGCTTGGGCCCCAGGTCCCAAGTCCCAGCTCAGAACCTCCCGTTGCCGCCGCAGGGCGAGAGGGCCGAGGACGGAGTGCCGGGGGGTCCGAACCGCAACCAGGGCCTCAACAGGCTGATGCTGGCCGTGCGCGACATGATGGCCAACTTCCACCTCAACGACCTGGAGGCACCGCGGGAGGAGGACGCTGAGGCGGAGGGGGAGTGGGACTGAGGGTCCGCAGACGCCTCAGCGCTGTGCAGTCGCGTTCCCGTTCCTGCCTGGTCAAGAGTGGCCAGTTCCCCGAAGTAGAGATGCTGTTGTCAACCCGCCCTCGTGTTTCTCCCATAAACGTGCTTCTCTCCCATAAATGGCGGCTGCGCCCTGCCGTCCACGAGTGCTTCTTTCCCAGCACCAAGCCCTCGAACTCCACTCAGCATTCGGTTCAGTCTCCCCAGTGACCTGCAGCACGTGCTCCCAGAACTTGGGGGGCAGAAGCCGGCAGGTGGAGAAGGTCCCATGGGGTCCTGTGGGCACCAAAGCCCCTGTGGGGTCCTCACCCGTGTGGGGTCTCTGGCTGGGCCAGAACAGAGGTGCCCACGTCACAGCCAGGCTCCTGTGCCACTGTTGGTTCCTGTGGGGCTGGCACGTGGGGTCCTCCAGCCGGCTGCCACAGTCTGCCCCCCAGACTGACCAAATATCACGTTAGAAAACTCGAGGCCGGGGCTCCGAGTCGAAAGGGAAGCCTGAGCAGGTTTTGGAAAGAAAATTGTCCTGGGCAGCTCTGGGGATGCACACGGCAGAGACTGGGGGCGTTCGGTCTGGGTGGACAGGGAGCCCTTGCCAATGCCTCCCCTCCCCCGGGGCGGGCTCCTCTGCTGGGGCGGGGCCTGGCAGCGTGACGGGCAGTGGCAGACCTGGTGGATGATAATACGCGGCGGCCTCGGCGTCCTGCGCGGTTGCAGTCACGGGAGACAGTTTGCAGACGGCAGGAGAGACAGTCGCCTGTGGCCTGTGGCTCAGAAGCCTGTTCGGTTCTGGAAGGATCCAGGACACCTGTTACAGCTGTGCCAGGTGTCTGTCCTGCCCCCACCCCAGGCACCTCTCACTGGCCACGAGCCTCCACCCCCAGGAAGCAGCAGATGAGGTGGGCTGGGGAAGGTGCTGCCCGTCGGCCCCAGGGCGGGTCTCGGCCCAGAGTTGTCCAGCGAGGGGAGAACGCCGTTCAGCCCCACCCGAGTCCCGGGGCCCTGGCCCGTCTGCCAGGAAGGCCCTGGTGGTGCTTCAGCGTTCTCGTGGAGACCTGCGAGGGCCTCCTTCCCGCAGTCCCCGTGGGGCTGGGGGGGCCCCAGGGGCCCTGATGGAGGCGCTCCCAGCATTGTCTGAATTGGAGCCCAGGGTGTGGTCAGGGCGTCGGGGCTCCTGCTTGTGTTCACAAGGGACGGCCGTGGGGGGTGAGCACACGTGCCCCTCTCAGATCCCGGCCTGCCAGCCACAGCCCCCATACCCGCCGGCCGTTGCCTGGAGGGTGCAGGGAGGTCAGGACTGTGACTCGGCCTGAGACTGCCACACTCTTCCCTGGCCCTCCAGCGAGAGATCCTGTCGTGGGAACTGGTGCTGCGGCCTTCCCAGCCGGTGGGCCAGTGGGCCGTCCAGCCTGGCCGCGTGCAGGTCAGTGGGAGCAAGGACAGACTGAGCAGGAGCGGGCACCTGTCAGTGACCTCACCGCCCCTATTCCTTGCCAACATAACTGGGCTTTGTCGGGGGATTTATACCCAGCTCCAGGGAGGATGATTGGGGTAATCCCAGCCTGCAGTAGGTCCACATGTCTCCACCCTCCACAGCGGGTGGCCTCTGGTGAACTTCAGCCAACAAGATGGGGAGTGTGCCAGGGGTCTTCTGTGAAGATTTGTTCTCTGAAAATGACAGGCAAGCAATGCCTCTTTCTTCCAGCAGCCTTAAATCCATTCAGGCGGGGGTATGATGTGATGTCTGGAGCTGCAGCAGCCACTCTGCAACCAGGAGTCAAACTTTAAAATGAAGTGTTCCAGAGACAGTGAGGCAGAGAGAGGCCAAGTCCGGGCCTCCCGTCCTGAGAAGTCGTAAGTCATCAGTGCTTCATCAATGCCGTTTGGGTTTGTGTAATTGTAGCTGAACCTATTTTTAATGACAGTGAGAGAAGATCCTCACATCTCATCTAAACAACTGTGTTAGAGGCTTATCCTGCCGCCAGTGTCAGGGTGAGTGGTGAATCCTGGTTCCTCCTGGGTGCCAACGGGCAGGATTGCTACTTCTCACTGAACCAGACCCCATCTCAGAGTCTTCAGCACAGGGTCCACAGGTGGACACGTGCCAGAATACCAGCTTGCCACCTCCCGTGCCCCTGCCCCCAAGTGCAAAGGAAACAGATGGCCCTTGAACCAAGACGTCGTGACCCAGCCCTGGCCAGGCCCTCCCTGAGAGGCTGTGCCCAAGCCCAGTGGTGAGAGCCAGGGGGCAGGTTACTGGCTGCTCGTGGGCTTCTGGGCCTCCGTGAAGGAAGCTGGGCCCTCCGGTCAGGCTGTGTCCCCGCAGCCCCAGCGGTGGCGGTGGCTAGGTGCAGGCCACTCCCTGGCCAGCAGAGAGGCTTCCCTGCACAGATCGTGGGTGCACAGGGAGCGTGCGTGGTGGCCCTTGGTGCTGGACTCAGCGAACAGACCAAAAAGGCACCTGTTTCCAGCCTCCTTATGGGGGGCTGATCAGAAATCTCTCCGATGGTGGAAAGTGCTCCGTGGATAGTGGGGCGCCTGTGCCCAAGGGAGGGGGCAGTTTGCACTCAGTGTGCCCTGCTGAGTGGGTCACCCCTACGTGTCCCCTGGTCACTATTCACGCAGTTTCTCCAGGGGCATGAGATGAAAATTGAGATATAATTGGCCAGGTGCAGTGGCTCATGCCTATAATCCCACCTACTTAGAGGCTGAGGTAGGAGGATCGTTTGAGGCCAGCCTGGGAAACATTGAGACCTCCTCTACAAAAAAGAAAACTGTTTTAATTAGATTGGTGTGGTGCTGTGCACCTGTAGTCCCAGCGACGCAGGAAGCTGAGCCAGGAGGATCCCTTGAGCTCAGGAGTTGGAGGCCGCAGTGGACTGTGGTTGCTGCCGCTGCACTCCAGCCTGGGTGATAGAATGAGACCCTCTCTTAAAAAAAAAAATGAGATATAGTTAGCTTTAGGGTCATCCAGTTTCATCCAATCACAGATGATCCCAAGGCTAATTTATCTCCCTCATGACAATAACGAATCAAAGCGTTGAACTTTCCCAGCTCGGATGTGTCTCGTCTCCTTCCCACGAAGCCCCCAACGGCCCGTCCCTGAGAGCCAAGGCAGGGTCACCCACTTCCGATGCCTCCGGCCGGGTCTTGCCAGGAAGAAGGCTGTGGTTGCTTCTGCCAAAGGCTGCCCAATTCTCACGCCCTTTGAAGTCTCAGGCTGTGGGGGTGGGAGGGGAGCTGGGGTTAACCGCCTCCATCTCAAAGGCCTCATTCATGAAGCTGGAAATAGCGACATCCCTGAAATGCCGTGACACGGCAAGCTGGAGCCGGAGGTGCTGACCAGTGGTCTGCAGGGCCGGGTCCTCGGAGGTGGACGGCAGTGGGCGTCCTGTGCTCCCTGTGGCAGGGACAGGGCCCCTCACACCGTGGGTGGCCTCCACCTTCCCCAGCCTTGGCCCTGCCTCCCGGCCGTGCCCTGGGCCCCTGCGCCTCCCTCTGGCAGTTCTCGGCCAGAAGCTAAGTGTTGGGGGCCGAGTCTGCAGGAGATGAAAAGTGGGAATAGGTGAGGCCGTGCGTGGGCGGGTCCTCGTGCTGCGTGCCGGGAGGCCTGGGGCAGAGGCACCTTCTCACCCTCCCAACGTGCAGCCCAGGCACAGCGGGGGGGCCCATGCACTGCCGGGAACAGAAATGGGCCACCAGTCTGGAACACGGTTCGATCAAGTCTGTTAAAGCTGAAGACACACCTCTGCCCACGCAGTCCCACTCCTGGGCGTCATCTCGCAGAAATGCACACCTGTGTCCCCCGGAAGATGAGAGCGAGAACATCCCGGCAGCACCGTCTGTAACAGGGAAAGCAAGCCCGGAAGCCACCAAATGCCAGCGGGTTCTGGTCACATCGTGGATGCCGCAGTCTAGAGGGTGCGGATCACAACTGTCTGCAACGACAAGCGTGGCTCAGCCACAAAGAGCACAGACTGCACGGTTCCAGGTATACGAGGTCCCCAAACAGGCAAAACTCATCTATGGTGTCAGAGGCCGGAACAGTGACTCACTGGGGCCCAGGGAAGGCCCGGGGTGTTCCGGTCTTCCTGCTGCTTCTCACGCCGTGCTCAGGTTGGGGCATCCTTCCACTCAGTGTTTACCATCTGTGCACTTCTGTGTATGTTGTACTTCTATAAAAAGTTTTCTCAAAATAAAAACAAAACAAGGGAAAGACTGTAAGTTGCAAAGTGCAGATGTGAGAAATGATCACTATCCACCGCATCAGTGGCTGTAACGCGCACACACGCGGGTGGGGTGGGCATGCGTCCTGCCTGGAGGCGAAAGGCTGCCTGCGACGGGGCTCCTGGCTCAAGGCCTCTCCACAGCGGATATGGGGGCTCCGCCAGGGGAGGGTGGGCAGCTGCCTCCTGGGTGCTTCAGTCAGGCTGAGCAAGAGCAAGATGAGACTGAAGGGTCCAGGAGGTGTGGCCAGGATGCTCTCCCGCCAGTCAGCTCCCCACCCAGCGCTGCAGCTGAGGGGAGTCGCTGCTCTGGCCTGTGGGGGGCAGGGGCCGGGGCAGCCTCAGGCTCTGTGGGGTCCCTGTCACCCTCTGTCCTGGCCTCACGCCCCCAGCAACGTGCAGCTCCAGCAAAGCGCACGCAGTTGCTGTTCCATGTGCGAGTGGAGGCTGCCCCTGTCCTCAGTGAGCTTCCGATGTGGGGTGGGGGCCGGGGGTGCCGCCGTCAACAGCCAGTGACGGACCGAGGAGGCTGGGGGTTGAGGACAGCTTCAAGAAGGAGGTGCTGCCGGGCGTGGTGGCTCACGCCTATAATCCTAGCACTCCAGGAGGCCCAGGCGGGAGAATCGCTTAGGCTCAGGAGTTCGAGACCAGCCCGAGCAAGAGCGACACCCTGATTCTAAAATAAATAAATAAAATAATAAAATTTGTCAAAATTAAAAATATAAAAGAAGGAGGTGTTGGAGATGGGTCTGGAGGAGAGTTTGGAGTTTGGAAGATGGGGGTGCATGGGCAGGTCCGAGGGGGACCAGGACGCCTGGAGGGCAGGTCCAGTGGAGCACGGGTGACCAGGCCAGGGACACTCAGTGGCTTTGAAGGCAAAGAGGAAAGACCCCTTGGTTGCCACGCACGCCACCTGGCGGCAGGCCGGGTGCAGTGGGCCCTCACGCATCCCGGGCACACGCCCATCATGTGCCTGCCCTCAGGAGGTGGGGCTCCAGGGATGACTTTAAAGATGCAGAGAAAGGCTCCATTCTTCCCGGGACCTCAGCCCACCCCTGGCCCAGGGAGGCAGGAGGTGGCAGAGCTATCAGAGCAAGTGCCGGAGAAGCTGGGTGGAGGGGAGAGGTGTAAAAATGTCCAGCCCTGAGCAGCCTCCAGAGAAGAGGCAGGGAGGGGGCTGAGGACGGGGTTTGCTCACATCAGGAGTGCTCGTCCCTGAGCCCAGAGGATCGATGCCACAGAGCTCAGGGTTCTGGCCAGGAAGTGTCCAGCCAGGGAGAGGGTGAGTGTGAGGGCAGGTCTGGGGGCGCCCAGATGGAATGAGGCTGGCGCCATGAGCCGTGCAGGACGCCTGGAGCGTGGGCACCGGCCGGAGTCCTGCTCCCTGGACGGGACTATGCCTGCGCAGGGGTCCCAGAGGAGCCTGCTGGGCCCCGCGAACTCCACCCCCACAGCCGCCCCGCACCTCAGGCTGGCCGCCAACCAGACGGGACCCCAGTGCCTGGAGGTGTCCGTGCCCGACGGGCTCTTCCTCTGCCTGGGGCTGGTGAGCCTGGTGGAGAACACGCTGGTGGTGGCCGCCATCGCCAAGAACCGCAACCTGCACTCGCCCATGTACTGCTTCATCTGCTGCCTGGCGCTGTCGGACCTGCTGGTGAGCGTGAGCAACGTGCTGGAGACCGCGGTCCTACTGCTGCTCGAGGCGGGCGCCCTGGCGGCCCAGGCCGCCGTGGTGCAGCAGCTGGGCAACGTCATCGACGTGCTCACCTGCAGCTCCATGGTGTCCAGCCTCTGCTTCCTGGGCGCCATCGCCACGGACCGCTACATCTCCATCTTCTACGCGCTGCGCTACCACAGCATCGTGACGCTGCCCCGGGCGCGGCGGGCCGTCGCGGCCGTCTGGGCCACCAGCGTCCTCTCCAGCACCCTCTTCATCGCCTACTACGACCGCACGGCCGCCCTGCTCTGCCTGGTGGTCTTCTTCCTGGCCCTGCTGGTGCTCATGGCGGTCCTGTACCTGCACATGCTCACCCAGGCGCGCCGGCACGCCCGGGGCATCGCCCGGCTGCACAAGCGGCAGCGCCCGGTGCGGCAGGGCCTGGGCCTGAAGGGCGCTGCCACCCTCACCATCCTGCTCGGTGTCTTCTTCCTCTGCTGGGGCCCCTTCTTCCTGCACCTCACGCTCATCGCCGTCTGCCCCCAGCACCCGACCTGCAGCTGCATCTTCAAGAACTTCAAACTCTTCCTGGCCCTCATCATCTGCAACGCCATCGTCGACCCCCTCATCTACGCCTTCCGCAGCCGGGAGCTCCGCAAGACGCTCAGGGAGGTGCTGCTATTCTCCTGGTAGGCGAGGGCGGCTGCTGGGCTCCAGGCCGGCAGCTGGGCAGAGGGAGGCGGTGGTGTTATGTGGCCTGATCCTGGATGAACAAAATGGTCTGTGAAGGTGTTGAACTGCGGACCCTCTGGGACCAGGGGAAGGGGTGGGTGCAGATCTCCAGCAGACACTTCAACAGCAGGTCGGGGGGAGAAGGAGGCAGGGGAGGCTATGGGTCCTCGAGCTCCAGGCACCAGGGCCAGGACCCAGGCTCCCGAAGAAACATTCTCCGCCCACTCCCCACCCCATCTTTTTTTTTTTTTTTTTCTTGAGACAGGGCCTTGCTCTGTCGCTCAGGCTGGAGTGCAGTGGCACAATCACAGTTCACTGCAGCCTCCAACTGAGCTCAAGCGATCCTCCCGCCTCAGCCTTTTGAGTAGTGGGGACGACAGGTGCACGCCACCACACCTCATAGATTTTTTAAAAAAATTTTTGGTAGAGATGATGTCTCACCATGTTGCCAGGCTGGTCTTGAACTCTTGGCCCCAAGCGATCCTCCCAAAGTGCTGGGATTACAGGCATGAGGCACCGTGCCCGGCCTCCACCCCATCTTTGCTGCCAACTCTCAGGCCTTACTTGTGCCCTCATCGGCTGGGAAGTCTCCGGGATGCAAGAGCGACAAGGCCACTGAGAAGGAGTGCTTGCTCTGGAGATGGCCTCAGGAAAAGGGGCTCTGTGACCAGAAACATTCAGCCATAGCCACGAAGCAGCTACTTCAGGAAGAAGCGAACTCCCCGCCCCACAGAGGCAGAGGCTGACCCCTGCTAGGGCCAGGGCTAAGGCTCAGTGGTGACCAGAGGGCTGCAGACAGAGCTCACGCCCGGCACAAAGCTCTGGCAGACGCCCGCTCTGGCTGCGGTACAGGCTGTCGTCCTGAATCCGTGACTAGTGCCTGGGAGCTCAGAGCCAGGAAACAGTCTGGTAATAAATGTGCCCAGATGCAGACTCATCACATCCACCTTGGCCTCTTCCAGAAATTACTTCAAGTTTGGGAGTGGAGGCATGGGGGAGGGGAAGGCGGCAGGGTGGGAGTCTTGAGGGGGAGCAGGAAGTCCCAAAGACCATGACCGGCCTGCACGGGTAGGTGACCACAGCCCCGGAAGGCCCTGAGTGACTGTGGGGAGAGTACGGAGACCCCAGTCGGGCCCACCCCAATCCTGCTTCCTGGATTCCCCTGTGTGGTTACAAACCCCAGCTCCTCAGCACCCCCAAACACACACACCCCAGTCACCTCTATGGCTACGAGACTCTGCACGCCCAGGCCATCCAGCGGCAGCTGAGGCAGGACCCCTCATCCCAGCCCTTTCTGCGACCATGTGTGACCTCAGCCGGAGCATGTCCCTCTCCTAGCCCCGTCTTAGCAGCCCTTCCAGCCAGGATACTCTGTGAATGGGCCCACCTTGTCCATTCCCAGTTTCCCTGAGGAGTCCCCAGCCCTTCCAGGAGTCAGGGGGTCAGTGCTCAGCCTGACAGCATGTGAGGCATGGTCTCTGAGGATGGGGTGGGGCTGCCAGGGGGTTCAGGAGTGGACAGGTCCAGGAGAGGCTGAAGTGCTGGCCTCAGGTCCAGGAGCTCTTTCCGGGCAGGGCCGGCCCTTGCTGGGAGACGGGACAGTGAGTCAGCCTTGAGCCTGGCACGGAAACCTCTGGGGATGGAGGAGGAGCTGGTTGGTCTGATGCCCTCCCCGCAGGGAGGTGGTCCTGGCCTACAGGATGTTGCAAAGCTCCAACCCTTGCTGAGTCAAGGAGACACAACCAAATGCACACCCAGGACCCCTTGGACAGGGCAGGGAGGGGCTCCAGGCAGCTGGAAACCAACCACAGAAAGCCACCTCATGAACACACTGTGGGGGAGGGGCATCTCTCAAGAACAAAAGAGCCATTTCTAGACTCGCCAAACTGGGAGCTTCTCTGGAGAGAAGAGAGGTACAGAGCCAGGCCACCCAGGAGTGTGGCTCAGCGGCGTCTGTGTGCAGAGTGTAACGCATGTTGTGCAAATATCCGTTGCATTCTTTCCCACCCTTCCTCTCTGACAGTGGACTCTCTTCCCAGGTTCCCCCCCATGCTCGCTCCACCACGCACACCCCTCGCGCACGCAGGGGCATCAGGGACCAAGTCAGAGGCCACCGCCCAGCACCCCCAGCCTGGCGGGTCACTTGCCTGTCTTGTGTGTCCTTACGACAATTCCTGACACCGACGCTCGCTGCGCAGGGGCTGCGTGCCAGGTGCGGTGCACAAGGCGCCCTCACGTCCCGCTCGGATCCCGCTGGCGGCCCTCGGAGGGGGAAGGGCAGCAGCATCCTCCCCTGCGGGACGCTGCGCTCAGCTCCGCCGCACCCTCTGCGCCCGCAGCCCTCTGACTCAGACGTTTCTTCCCAGCGGGGTCAGGGTCTGCCCCAGCCATTTTCTGCCTCCCCCACCCCAAATGATCCAGCACAGCTCAGAGTCCCTTTCCTGCCACAGGACAGGGAGCTGGGACGCGGGGGGGGGGGCTGATCCAGAAGCGCGCGGGGTTAGAAAGGCCCCCGAGGCAAAGCCGCAGGGTGGGGCTGCCGCGGGGGTGGACCCCGAGAGGGCAGCTGGGGGCGGGGTGCCAAGGGGGCTTCTATTGTCTTCCCTGGAGGCCGCCGCCCCCCACCACAGCCCCCTGGGAGCCAGCCCCTCCCGCGAACGCGCGGCGGCGGGGGTGTGGGGTGGGAGGTGCGAGGTGGGGAGGGTGGGGACGGGGAGGGACGGGGGCTGGCAGGGGGGATGGGGAGAGGCGGGGTAGGCGAGGGGGGGATGGGCAGAGGCTGGGGGCGGCGCGGGGGGATGGGCAGAGGCGGGGGCCGGCGCGGGGCGCGGTGCTGATGCTGCGGAGCCCAGGCCACCCGCTGCGGCGGTGGCTGCTGATTGGCAACCCGCGGTGACGTCACGGGGCGCGGCAGGCGGGTGCGTCTATAAGAGCGGGCGGCGGGGGCGGCGGACCCTCCGCAGCCAGCCCGGCCCATCCGCGCCCGTCTTGCAGCCGCCCGCAGACGCGCCCAGCATGAGGGAGATCGTGCACATCCAGGCCGGCCAGTGCGGCAACCAGATCGGGGCCAAGGTGAGGCTGCGCGCCGCCCCCTCCCGCCTGTCCCGCGTCCCCACCCGGAGCCAGCCCAGGCAGGGAGGCGCGTCCACGGGGGCTGCACCCCGAGCCGCACCCGCCGCTGCGAAGCTGGAAACAAAGGGACGTGCCCGGCCCCGCGCCGCGCGCCCAGGACGCGGGAGTCCTCGCCTTTCCTCTGCCTCCGCCCGGGTGACCTGGGATGCCGGGCGCAGCGCAGGGTGGCCCTTAATTTAAGCCTCAGCTTCATCCACACCTGTGCCCCCTCCAGGGGCCTCTGCGGGTGCAGCTGGGGGCGCTGTCTGGGCGTGGCCGTCTTTTCTGCGGGCCGTGAGATGGGTGGAGTGGGCAGGTTTGGGTGGGGCCCTCCCCCAAAGGTCTCATGATTTCCTCTGCCCAAACCCCCTACTGGAGGAACAGAACGTCCCCCAAGAGGCCGGTGCAGCCCTACTGTCCCCAACCTCGCTCTGACAACATTCGGCTTCCTAGCCCCACCCTATTCCTTTGTTAGAGGGGTTGGGCTTGGACTCAGGGTGACCTTGGTGCAGGACTGGACCGTCCCTGAGCACAGCCCTGCCTGGGCAAATCTCCCTCCGAGCCGGACTGCGCCCACCCAGAGCCAGCGAGCTGGAGGTTGGACACGGGAACGAAGCTCCGGGGTGTGGAGGGCTGCATCGCTGCGGGGCCTTTCCCTCTCCATTGTTAGCTCCCCTCGCAGGCGCTGCCGCAGTAACTCTGCAGGGAACCCAGGGAGGTGGCCTGATCGCTCCCTGAAGTCATGAGGTCACGTCTTGTCCCGAGTCCTGGGAAGCTGTCCCTTGCCCAAGGTCACCCGGCAAGTGCAAGATGGGGCTGGGCTGCCCTTTTGGCTCGGCCCCTGCAGGTGCTGCAGATGCTGTGCCAGGCAGGGTGCGTCTTCCCTGAGAACAATGTGGGGCGGGAGTGGCTTTGTCAGGACCAAGGCCAGGGACCCAGCTCAGGCGTGGTGCTGGGCGGTGGTGGAGACAGGTCCTGGAGGGGAAGGGGCTGTGGAAAGCCTTCCTCTGGAGGCTGTTGCCATAGAAACCATGCAGGAACAAAAAGCTAATTACAACAGGGCTGGGCAGCCACGTGGCTGACATGTAAATTGCAACTTTGGCTTCTGGGTGGTGGTGCCTGATGGGGGTGGGGAGGCCCCATAGCAGGAAGACTTGCTAATCACCCCATAAGACAGCTGTGTCTGCCAAGGAGAGGGGCTGGGGAGGAGAGGCCTGGGGGACAGTGGCCACAAATCAAATAAGGGGCAGTCTCTGACAGCTGCCCTGGCCTGCTGGGAGGGGTCGAGGGCTCACCGATGTAGTCACTGGGCCCAGGCCTGCCCTGAACATCTGCTCCTGGGAGGGCCAGGGTCACTGGGGGGAGGGAGGACAGGCAGCCCTGAGGCCTGCCTGGTGATCCTCCTCCCAAGGGAGCCGGGGCCTGGAGGTCTGGTCCATACTGCAGACACCTCCTGGGGCTCTGTGGGCAGAGGGAGCCACCTAGATGCTGGACAATGTCCTGGGCTGAGATTTGTTCTGCTTCTCAACACAGTGGCACTTAGGTTTTTCCCATTACTTTTTATTCATTTCGAGTTGTTTTTCTAATTTGTGTTTGTTCAAAAATTAATAGTTGATTCTTTTTAACAGTGCAAACAACAAGGAAGTAAATTTTCTTGAGGAGGCGCCGTAGTCTCTCCCATAGTCTCCCTCCCACTGCTGCCTTTTGTGGCAACCTTTTGTGCAAATAAAGCAGCTCAGTGGTTTTTGTCCAGCCCTCTTGTCCGGGAAGGTCTCCGGAGATCAAACTCCAAGCCCCCTGGGCCAGGCCCCATACAGGGGATTTGCCGGCTCAGCATCTGCCCCCACAGACAGGACGCCCCTTGTAGCTAGTGTGTGCTGCCACAGGTGGGGGCGTGACAGGTTTTCCCTGCCCAGCAGCAGCTGACTGGGTGGCCAAGTGGGGCTGCTGTCCTGCTCTGGGGTCCTAGGGTGGTGCCTGGCTCAGAAGGGAAGGGTGCCTGGGAAGGGACCCGGCTGGGGTAGGGTGGTGTGGAGGGAGGCGAGGCTGATCTCAGGCTAGAAGCAAACACACTCCTCCTAAGTGGTGACATGATTCATCACACTTTGCCCTGGGAATTTAGCACAATGATTCGGGGAGATGGGTCTGGCCCTCCCCCAAGATTAGGAAAACTCAAAGCTCTGGGAAGTTGAGCTCCTTGCCTGCAATCACACACTTGCCTGAGGGGAAAGGTGGGGGACTCATGACCCCCCCCCAAAAGGAGCAGATGAGTCTCGTGGTTTCCTCTGGTGGGGTCTTGGGCCCCGACCCCATTCTCCTCCCCCAGAGGGGCAGGGCCGTCCTGAGCCGTCTGGAAGGAGCCTTTGTCTGCGCCCCTGCCAGCTGCCAGGGACTCCCGGGGACCCCCGCCTCTCGGCTGCTGGGCGGAGCCTGGGGGCGGAGCCCCGTCCCGGGCAGCAGGAGAAGGCTGTCCTGGTCACCATGAAGCTGTGGGTGGGGCTGGGGGTGGAGGGCAGGTGTCTGGGGTCCTGGAGGGGGCTTGAACTGAGAGCCGCCGCGCCCCCGCTCAACCCAGCCCAGCTGTTCTCCGGAGATCCAAGCGCGCGCGCGTCAGCACCTCGGACAGCGCCCGGCGCCTCTGCCGCCGCCCCGCCCACAAGACAAACCCAAACCCTGAGGCCTTAAACAGGAGACGTCCCAGGACCCCTGGGGGCCACGCGTCATTGGGCAGTTTTCTTCTCTGTGGTGATGCTGACAATTCACAAAATTATGTTTTATTATGTATTAAATATGCTGCATAATACATCTTACTGATAAGATACTTTATTTTAAATGTTTTTTATTAATTTTAACTACAAAAGCAATTATTAATATATTCTCCTTGTTAAAAAAAAAGTGAAACATTGCAGATAAGGCTAAAGTGCCATTGAACCACCTCTCTAGGGCCCTTCTCCAAGTGAGGACAAGGTTTCTTTTCTGTCCATTTTATTTATTTGTGCATAAGGCCTTAAAACTTTAAATAGCATCTAAAACCTTTGAACAAAATGAAGCCAATATTTGCTGAATGTTTTTATGTCAACCCTTGTGCTATCACTTGATGTGGGTCTTACGAGCATGTCCATCTCACAGATGAGAAAACTAAGGTCCTGAAAGGCAGAGTCCCTGGCCCAGGGCCACCCTGCTCATTGTTTCACACTCTGTAAAGAACTTCCCATTGGCCAGGTGCGGTGGCTCATGCCTGTAATCCTAGCACTCTGGGAGGGCAAGGCGGGAGGATCACTCAAGGTCAGGAGTTCGAAACCAGCCTGAGCAAGAGTGAGACCCCTGTCTCTACCAAAATTAGAAAGAAATTAATTGGCCAAATAAAAATATATAGAAAAATTAGGTGGGCATGGTGACGCATGCCTGTAGTCCCAGCTACTCAGGAAGTTGAGGCAGGAGGATCGCTTGAGCCCAGGAGTTGGAGGTTGCTGTGAGCTAGGCTGACACCATGGTACTCTAGCCCAGGCAACAGAGTGAGACTCTGACTAAAAAAAAAAAAAAAAAATCCTGAACTCTGGGCCTCTGAACCCTGCTCTGCCACCTCCTGTGAACCATTCTCTATGTTTTCTGTGCCTCGGTTTCCTTGTCTGAAAAGGAGAAATAACAAAACTCCCCCTCAAGGTGTTTATTACTAAGTCCCCTTTGGGGAGGAGTCACCTGGCCAAGAACCCTTGCCAGCAAGCACATGGCTGGGTCTGGAAACCCGGGTCTGTGTCAGTCAAGCCCTGAGTCAGCGTGGGGGCCCTGGGCAGCCTGGGCAGGCAGACCGTGATGTGCACTCCCATTATGGCAACTTTCTGACAGATGACAGAGCATGGGGCTCTTCTCTAAAGCCTCTCAACAGGGCTAGTGAAGGCCTTGGGGACAAAGCCCTGATTTTGTACCCAGGCCTGTAAGGCTTCAGGAGGGAAAGGGCCTGGCAGGGGTCATGGCCACCTGCTGACCCCTCCTCTCCCACTCCTCCTACAGTTTTGGGAAGTCATCAGTGATGAGCACGGCATAGACCCCAGCGGCAACTATGTGGGGGACTCGGACCTGCAGCTGGAGCGAATCAGCGTCTACTACAATGAGGCCTCCTGTGAGCACCTGCCCAGCCCCCACCCTCCACCCTGGGGAGCACCTGGATTGGCCGGGTCCTGGCTTCTCTGCCCCCCAAGAGGCCAGCAGGCATAGCTGGATATTGGGTGTCCAGACTCACAGAATAAAAACACCAAATCGTAGTGAGAATCACTATACAGTGAGATTCAAGCATATTTAATGGCCAGGCATGGTGGCTCGCACCTCTAATTCCGGCACTTTGGGAGGCCGACGCATTGCTTGAGACCAGCCTGGACAATAGCGAGACCCTGTCTGCACAAAAAATTTAAAAATGAACCAGGCATGATGGTGCATGCCTATAGTCCCAGCTACTGGGGAGGCTGAGGCAGGAGGATCCCTTGAGCCCAAGAGTTCCAGGCTGCAAGTGAGCTATGATTGAGCCACTGCACTCCAGCCTGAGTGACAGAGAGAGACGCTTTTTCTTAATCACACACACACATTGAATGATCATGCAGCCTTTGTACAAGCAGGGGAAGGAGACTTTGGTTGCTGCATCCTGGGGGTGGGGCAGGGGGGAGTGCAGAGCAAGGGGTCATCTGGTCACTTGGAGAGCTTGACCAAGAGCTATTTAGCAATTAGTACAAAGTGATTTCCATAACAAAGTAGTGAAATACTAACCTGCCCACATGGACACATGATTTGGTCCTGCCTGTTCTGGGGTTTGACCCTTCCCTTACTCACACACAATTAATGGGGCAGTAAGTTGCTCAAACTCACCTTTGGTTCCAGGCCCCTCTGACTGCAGAGTCCAGTCTCTCAGGGTTAGAGCAGGGCTGTGGTGGGTATGGCAGGGTTTAGGAGGGAGGCCCCCTAATCACTAAGTTCCTATCCCCTCAGCTCACAAGTATGTGCCTCGGGCCATCCTGGTGGACCTGGAGCCTGGGACCATGGACAGCGTCCGGTCAGGGGCCTTCGGGCATCTGTTCAGGCCTGACAACTTCATCTTCGGTAAGTTCCCCCTGCTCTGTTTCCGACACAGACCTCATCGCAGGCAAGCCCAGGGTGTTGGAAACAAAGAGCAAAGTCAGCTTCTCGGCCAGGCATGGTGGCTCACACCTGTAATCCTGGCACTCTGGGAGGCCGAGGCAGGAGGATTGCTTTAGCTTAGGAGTTGGAGACCAGCCTGAGCAAGAACAAGACCCTGTCTCTACTATAAATAGAAAGAAATTAGCCGGGCATGGTGGCGAGTGCCTGTAGTCCCAGCTACCTGGGAGGCTGAGGCAGGAGGATCGCTTGAGCCCAGGAGTTTGAGGTTGCTGTGAGCTAGGCTGACGCCATGGCACTCTAGCCTGGGCAACAGAGTGAGACTCTATCTCAAAAAAAAAAAAAAAAAAAAAGTCAGCTCCTTACTCTGATCTTGCAGGGTGGGAACTGACCTCTCCGTTTTACAG
>CAUYPO010111706.1:0-23846 GCA_963574435.1 Cheirogaleus major
CCAGGCCCGGCCCATATATTGGACAGGTGTACACCACGGTGTCATCTGAGGTGACTGGAGCCCAGAGAAACGAAGGGACTTCCCCAAGGTCATATGGCTCTTTAATGTCAGAGCCAGACTAGCTCCGAAATCCCTGGATTATTATATATTTTTTTAGTTTGTCACACAGGCTGAACTTGCAGTCAAAGCACAGTTTTCCCTACATATGGTGATGTCCATGAAAACAACTGAGAAACTGAGGAAAAAAGCACTGATCTGTAAAATACTTTTCTTTCAGTCCTAATTGTTTTATGGCAATTCTTTGGGTTTCTGTTCTTTAAAATTATTCATTGAGATAAAATTCACATTACATAAAATTCTCCATTGTAACCACTTTAAAAGTGTACAATTCAATGTATTTTAGAACATTTTTTTCATCCCCAAAAGAAACACTGTACCTATTAAGCATTCACTCCCCATCACCCTCTCCCCAAACCCTGACAACTACAAATCTGCTTTTTGTCTCTATGGATTTACCTATTCTGGATGTTCCATATAAATGGAATCACATACTGTGTGGCCTTTGTGACTAGCTTCTTTCACTTAGCTTAATGTTTTCAAGGTCTCATCCATGTGGTAGCATGTGCAAGAACTTTATTCCCTTTTACGGCTGAATAACATCCCATCGTATATGTATATACCACATTTTACTTATCCATTCATCAGCTAATGGATATTTAGATTGTTTCCAATTTTTGACTATTAATGGATAATGCTGCTACTAACATTCATGTAGGAATTTTTGTTTGAATTAGTTTTTTAATTCTCTTGGGTTTACCTAGGAGTAGAATGTCTGGGACATGTGATAATTCTATGTTTAACTTATTGAGGAACCACCAAAGTAGGAATGCCATTTTTCATACTCACCATTAATGTTTGAGTGTTTCAATTTTTCCACATTCTCATCAACACTTGTTACTTTCTATTTTTTGGTTTTTTATTAGAGCCATTCTAGTGAGCATGAAATAGTATCTCATTGTGGTTTTGGTTTGCATTTCCCTAATGACTAATGATGCCAAGCAGCCTTTCATTTGCTTATTAGTCATATTTATTTATTTATTTAAACAAAATCTATTTTATTTTACTTTTATTTGACAAAAATCATATATATTAATCATTTACAACATGATGTTTTGAAATATATATACATGGTGTATGGCTAAATCAAACTAATTAACATATATTTTACCTCACTTACTTATTTTTCATGATAAGAACACTTAAAATCTACTCTCCTAGCTATTTTCAAGATACAATACAGTGTTATAAACTGTAGTCACCATGTTGTACAATAGATCTCTTGAACTTCTTTTTCCTATCTAACTGAAATTATGTATCCTTTGATCAATATCTCCCCAGCCCTCACCTCTCATTCCCTGGTAATCACCGTTCTACTCTCTACTGGTATGGGTTCAACATTGTAGATTCCACATACAAGTGAACTCATGTGGTCTTTCTGTGCCTGGCTTAGTTCATTTACCATAATGTCCCTCAGGTTTATCTATGTTGTCGCAAATAACAGGATTTCTTTCTTTTTTAAGGCTGAATAGTATTCTCGTGTGTGTGTGTGTATACACCATATTTTTTTTATCTATTCATCTGTTGATAGATAAGACTGATTCCATATCTTGGCTGTTGTGAATAGTGCTGCAATATTATTCAACATACTGATTTCATGCATATTGGCCATTTCAGCCGTGGCTGTGAAAGAGTTTACACTTTATTTTGGGAGATAAAAAATAAAACAACAACAAAAAGCCTAACAAATATGCAATAGCCTGGTTCTGTCACTTTTTTTTTTTTTTTGAGACAGAGTCTCACTCTGTTGCCTGGGCAAGTGCTGTGGCGTCAGCCTAGCTCATAGCAACCTCAACTCTTGGGCTCAAGCGATCCTCCTGCCTCAGCCTCCTGAGGAGCTGGGACTACAGGCATGCGCCACCATGTCTGGCTAATTTATATATATATATATATTTTTTTTTAGTTGTCCAGCCAATTTCTTTCTATTTTTTAGTAGAGATGGGGGTCTCGCTCTTGCTCAGGCTGGTCTCGAACTCCTGAGCTCAAACGATCCGCCCACCTCGGCCTCCCAGAGTGCTAGGATTACAGGTGTGAGCCACCATGCCCGCCCCTGGTTCTGTCACTTTTAAGCTTTAAGGCTGTGGCAGATTGCATTTTTCAAAGATGGCTACAATAATATCTCTCATCCCACATGCTCTTCCCTGTGCTACCTCATCACTCCTCCAGCAGGAAGTGGGTCTAATTCCTTTCTTGACTCTGGGCTGACCTCAGCGATGCACTTGTCATCACAGAGTGAGGTGGACGTGACAGTGCATGACCTCATAGGGTAGATCAGAGGAAGGCTTGAATCTATTGCCTTCATCTCTTCTCACTCTTTGGTTGTTTACTCTCAGGACACTTCCTATAGGACCCGGCTGTCATGATGTGAGAAGCCCACAACACATGAGAAGGCCATGGGTAGGTACTCTATTTGACAGTGTCAGCTAACCCCCACCTTTACATCACCCAACCCCAGTTGCCAGACATGTGAATGAAGGAGACTCCAGAACATGCCACCTCCCACTGTTCAAGTCACCCCCAGTCAGTCCCGTCTTCCCAGTGGAGCTCCAGACATCATGGAACAGAGAGAAGACATCCCCACTGTTTGACCTGCAGAATCCATGAGCATGATAAAACCACTGCTGTTTTATGTCACTAAATTTGGGATGGTTATGCAGTAACAGATAAAGAAAGCAGGGACGTTGGACAAGTTACTTAATCCTGTGCCTTGGTTCCTTCTGTAAAATGGGGATGTAATTGTGCTTACCTTAAAGGGTTGTCATGAAAATTAAATGAGCAAATTCATGTGTAGCCCTTAGAATGGTACTTGAGACATAGTAAGCACTCAGTAATTACTGTTGATTGGAGAACAGCTAGGAGCTAATGGAGTTAAGGGGCCAGGGGGTGGGGAGCTGGTATACTCAAAGCTGTCACTGAGATGTCACTTGGGCTGGGTCCCAATGGGTGAATGTTTTAAATAACCAGAGGTGAGCAAGAAGAGTGTTTGGGAGGCTCCGTGAGTAAGCCCAAAGTAAGACTGGCATGTTGGTGGGACAGTACAAGGTCCCGAGTGTGGTGCTTGTGTTGAGCACTGTGGGGAAGTACTGTGCAGTGGTGGTGCCTCTCTGTGGAAATCATCCAAAGCCAGACAAAAGCCTCCAGACTTGCTGTGGCGGACATGGAGCAAACTCTCCTCGTGAGATGTTATTCTTCCAAGTAAATTTTACAATGTCGTAATGGTTTTCTATCTTCGTTCACCAGACTGTTCTCTAAATCTGTTGACGTCTCTGAGCCTTAAGGTAAAATGAAAAAGAAAAGGTGCAATATTGAGCAGTTCTTTAAATTTTGATATAGTTTATTTGAATTATAAAGATATGACTGGTGACTAATGAGGTACATTGAGAGGTTTGATGAGATACTTGTTTCTGGACAAGCAATGCCATAAATACTGAGGCTCTCTACTTTCCTTCCTGTGGATCCTAGAGGTGGCAGATGGAGGCAATAGGTTTGCTTTAGTTTTAACCATGCCTGGTGCTGTGTTCATTGCGCTGATGCACATTTAATTGGAGGCGAAAAATATGGTCTTAGTTTCATCCTCATAGAATAAACAGACTAAACAAGGAGGCCTGGAGAAGGGCAGGATATCTGTAGTTGGTACTCAGGTGGCTCGGTGTGGCAGTGTACATCAGATGGTAGAAGGACCGAGACTGGACATAGGTAGGGAGCTTGCACAGTGTCTGCCTGGCACACAGCGGATATTCAGTAAATATTTATTGAAAGAAGAAATGAATTAACCAGTTGCGGATGTCCAGTTATGAACCTTTTAAGAACCTATCCAGAATGGTGGCTTTAGGAAAATGCAGGAAGGAGAGATTATTAGAGATCTGAAGAGGAAAAGCAAATAACTGAACCTGATGACAGAGCAAAGATGATGGGACACTATGATTTTCGCCCCGAGAAATAGAAGAAGGGAAGGAAATGTGGTGGGGAAACATGGAGCACTTGGAAAAGGGAGTCTTGGCTTTGGAGTCAGCCTTTATTTTCATGACCCTGACATGCTATACATGTCAAATCCAAAAGGTTTGAAAGTTTAAAATGAGAAAAATAGAAGGAAGGTTGTTGTCCTGCCCCTGAAGGAAACATGCAATGCTTAAGTAATCACTATGATCTTAATTCCTTATGAAGACAGCAAGGATTAAAATGTAGTAGAAACATTATAATACAAAAATAAGAATAGGGCTCTCTGGTAAAGTTCTAAGCATAAAATCTATTGCTTGATTAATTGATCTAGTTATTCCTTCATTCAATAAATATTTCCTGAATAGCTGCTATGAGCCAGGCAAGCACTATGCAAGACACTGCAGATACAATACTTACATACACACATAGAAGTAAAACTCAAGGGAAGTCAAGTAGGTGGGAGTGGGGAGGAGGGGATGGGTAAATTCACACCTTACGGGTACAGTGCACACTATCTGGGCGAAGGGCACACCTATAACTCCGACTCAAACTGTACAAAAGCAAATTATGCAACCAAAATGTGTGTACTCCAGTAAAACGTGTGTACCCCTATAAAATGTGTGTATCCCTGTAAAACACAGAGAGGACAGGCCAACAGCTCATCTTGGAGATCGGAAGCCAGCGCTGTCCAGCTGAGAGCAAGACGGTGGCTGAGAGTGCGAGACGCAGGTGCGATTGGGGTGGAGGATCTGCCAGAGAGATAAACAGCACTTGCAGGCATCCAGGTATTTGAGGGATTTGGGAAATTATGGGGTGTTTAATATGTCCTGGCGCCTTCTCACTGCCCCTCCAGAGGAGTCCTGCCTGGATTCCTCAGAGCTCGGGCTCCTCAGCCTGGATGGGGCCCTGCTTTGCCTCCTGAAGGGAGAAGGGCTTGTGAACAGTGATGCCGATTCAACACAGGAGAACGAGCTTAGTGCCACCTCCGACACGTAGGAGCCACGTGGTCCTGAGCAAGTAAGCTCCACTGAGCCCCAGGCTTCCATCTGCACATGGGACAATGACTTCTCCCTCAAAGAGCTTTACTAAAACAGAAAAAAAGTTTGCATAGAAGCAGACTTCTGGTAAAAGCAATGCTGACATTTGTAGCCTAACTGTTGTTTAGGAAGCATACATGCACGTGAGAATGTTAAACAATGCAATTTAAATGCAATCTCTTTGGGCATTGTTTTTTCAAATTCAAAACATCACATTTAATTCAAACTTTTGCGGTGGTCCAAGTCTAAGAGAGTCCGAGACTATTAAAGTTTATAGCATAAGTTTGAGGTATTTGTATTTGTACTGTTATTTGTGTGGAGCAAAGAAGAGAATAAAAGATCTTGCAGGAATTTAGGCTTCAGGAAACTCAGTGGCGTAGGGGGAAACTCCCCACCTCAGATGTCAACTTGCACTAACTTTCCTCAAAGAGATGACCCAAATCTAGCCATGACAGGCACTATCAGGAATTCTTTGCAGCCCTGAAATAGCCCAGCTGTGTTGGACCTGTTCTAGAGTTAAGATTTTTGATAAGGTAGTCATGTGGTAGAGAACAAAGATTGTTAATTTTCCATGTGAACTTGGAGGAAACTGCTAGGCTTTTGTGTTGAATCTCAAGATTCTAAGGTCAATTTTCTAAGAGGTTTGTCCAAGTTCCTGTTTTCTATTTTCACCCTTTAAAAGTGTGTATAAAAACAGTGACAGAACATTATAATAACAATAAAAAAAAGCCAATACAAAGCACACAAGCGTGTGCACACACACACAACACCCCACTGGGCACTGCATCAGGAGCCCAGGGAAGAAAGAGAGGGCTCGTACCCCCAGGGAGCAGCTTGCACGTGAATACCCCCAGGAAGTTACTTTCCACCTGGAGACGGGGAACTATGCCTGCCTTGCCCTACTTTTTGGGCATGACCAGAAGAATGAATGAGATCTATATCTTTGTATTTTGGAAGTAGAAGTGTTGTAAAATAAAATGTTTCATCATTAGCCAATTAAAAAGAATCAAGTCCAAGGACCTTTCCTAGACCTTCGCTGTCCAGATAGGAAAGGAAAACAACAAAACTGATTTGACAATCCAAGTCCCAACATCAGGTTTATGGTGCTGATGTTTTTGATGTGCACTTGGGCTCTTTGCCGGCAACTTACTGAGAGTCTAGCTTCAACACGCTGTCTTTTTGTGCATTCTCCTCTCTTGCAGCTTTGCTGACCATCTTGGTCCACTCTTCTTCCTTCTTCCCTATACTCAGGGCTCTGCTCCCTCTGCTGCACCTGGCTTCCCCAAGCAAATGCTAAACGGGGCTGAGTGGACTGTATCCTATACCTCTGTGTCTGCCACAGATTCCAGCATAGGGCTGACAGTAAATATTTTTCACCTCTTTCTTGGTGAATGAAAATACTTTTAAAAATTAAAATAAATGACAAGAACTCAGCTCAAAAAGAAAACAGTGCCAACGAACTTTTTAAGTGTACCCAAAGGTAAACTTACTGGCCCAGAAACAAGCCCACAGAGGTGGAAACATACCAGATTTAGTCTTAATTGTTCACATGTTTCTAGGAGCAGTTGTCATTTTTACTGAGATCCATGCAGACAAAATAAAACAAATTAAAATAGACAATTGTTTAATTCAAGAATAAAAACAGTGAAGAAATGCAGAAAATTGATCACTTCTGTTACCTTCACAACACAATGTACCTATTTGGCAGATCTTTTTCTCCTCTCAGTGAACTGCTATTTTTCTTTTTTCAGCTTTATGGAAGTATGATTGAAAAATGAAAATTGTATATATTTAGGGTATATAATGCAATGTTTTGGTATATGTATACCTTGTGAAATGATTTGTACGATCAAGCTAATTAACATATCTATCGCCTCCCATAGTTACCACTATTTGTGTGTGTGCGTGTGTGCGTGTGTGTACGTGTGTATGTGCGTGTGTACGGGGGAGGTAAGAACACTAGAGGGATTTGTTCTTTTGTAGGCTGAATTATATTCCATGGTGTATATATACCACATTTTCTTTGTCTGTTCATCTGTTGTTGTTTCCATATTTGACTATTGTGAATAATGCTTCAGTGAATATGGGAATGCAAATACCTCTTCAAGATATTTATTTTCTTTGGATATAGACCCAGATGGAACTGAAGAATAAATTGCTATTTTTAGATGGTGCAATTAGGAAAAAAGGAAAGAAAGCAGTGGTGTGAAAGTAATGTGGAGTAATAGAAGGAGGACTGGATTTGGTTTTTTAGTCGTAAGTATGAAAATAATACACTATCTCTAGTAAACTTCTCTAAATCTCCAGTTTCCTCAATTGCAGTATAAATATGGTAATAAAATATGCCCTCACAACCTTGTAGGGTTTGAAGAACTCTGGTGGTATAATGCATGTAATAGTGATTTATAAATCCTAAAGTGCTTCACCATATTAGTTAATATTATTACAGAGATGAAACCAAGATGCCCATATCTTTTGTGGAAAGGGGATTTGGCATTAGCCGTGACTGTTGTATAATTTCAGATAAGCAGATCCAATTAGATCAGAGCAGGCATTCTGGAATTTTGAGAAATGAATGATCTAACCTCTTTTTTGTTTTTGTAAAATTGTCAGACAAATTGTTTTGTTGTATTTTTTTTTTCTGTTAACATCTGGCTTTCCTGGTTCAATCAGAGCTAGACATACCAAAAGAGTGTAGAAAATATTTTTGGGATATATTTGCAGACACGAGTCATTTGGATCTTTCTGCGCATTTTATGAGTTCTTATTTCAGCCTAGCCTGGAACTTGAGTCTTTAAATATGCCTCATGTAAAAGATAATGCAGTTATCAGGAGAACCCATTTTAAATGTGACCTCATTAAGACCTTTGCTGAGACTACACTAGCCAAACTCCCTTACAGTAGAAAGATGGTGGCCAAAGTTGTTCAGGTTATTTCCTGTCATGGTGTGGTAGGGACGGGGTGTCACCAAGGAGGTGGCTCATCATGTGGAATGTTGAGTGACAAGTCATGAGTCCTGCCTGTATTAGCTTAACTGGCACCTGTGCCTTCTCAAGGCTGACCTCTAACCCATGTGACCAGGTATCTCCCTCAGTGTCTTGCAAACCATGGCCATTTTAAGGTTTAGATGCCATTATTCTGGCTGCTGAGGCAGGCACAGAGCTAGTTGCAGGAAGATTTGCCCTTGTGTCCTCCCTTCCTCCCTCCAGGTCAAGGCCACCATTACCTCCCCTCTGTAAGCTAAGGTGTGAGCAGCAGTTCAGCTTGGTTCGATCTCACTGTGCAGCTCACCCCAATGACCCAGTTGAACCCTTAAGAATAGCGTGCAGAAAAGAGTTACATTATTAACCACCTAACCAGTGCGCCACGTAGCCTCAATGGGCAGGGTGTGCAATTAATGTGCCAAACTGCTACTCAGCCCACCAACGGGAGTTTAATTCTATAAATGATCAAATTGTCAGTCAGTGCTCAGTGTTCAAACATGAGATACTACATAAGTGAAGGAACAGATAGCTGCTCGCTGATTTCCTCACACTTTGAGCCTTTGGAAGTCAGTCTTCATTCATTTATTCATTCATTTGCACAATAAAAAAAATGTTGACTGAATGCTGTGGGCTGGACGGGGTCATGATCTTGGGCACACGAGGTGACAAGACTAGCAATGGAGCCTGTGCTCTTGGAACCCATATTCTAGAAAGGGAGAGAGATGAATGAAAAGTATATGTGTATATAAATATACATATATATATTCAAATATAAAACTGCCACTATAATAAATGCTAGGGAGAAAAGGTAGAAAGTGCTATGATGGCATAAAAATGGGAGGTCCAATCTACCTGGGTGTCAAGAAGGGTCCCTAAGGAAGTGACATCTGAGCTGAGATCTGAAGACTGAGGATGGGTCAGCTCAGAAGAGAATTCCAAGCATAAGTATTGCTCAAGCGAAGACTCTGTTGCAGGGGGAAGCCAGGTGCCCTGAAGAACTGAGAGAAACTGTGTGCTGCAGTCGGGTGGCCCTAGATGGTAGCTCAGAACCACTAAAGCAGTTGTAGGCCAAAGGAAGGTAAGCGGACAGGTGGGGACCGGTAAGGACTGAAAAACCTTGGCACAGGTTAGATATTTATGTGACAGTGGGATGCATCAACAATGACTCTTAAGTTTTGGCTTGCACATTTGGACAAGTGGGGGGATAAGGAATCCAGGAATGAGGACCAGGTGTGAGGAAAAATCATGGGCTCATCTTCCATGTGGTGATATAAAGGTACCATCTATGCAGAGACATAGAGTTAACAGTTGGGTACTTGGGACTGAAGTTCAGAGGAAAGGTCAGGGCTGCACATGTACACTTGATAGTCATCATCATGTAGGTGGTAACTGAAGCCATGGACTTGCATGAAATTGAACAAAGGGAAGGGAGATATTCCTGCCAAAGGTATTTATCTTGACTACCAAGCTAAGGGTTCTCAGCCACACACTGATAGTGGCTTCCTCAGGACATTGAGGATGTTTTTCATTCAGTCTTGAAATTAAACAGAAGTGTGTGTATACGTGCAAGTGTGTGTGGGTGTGTGTCTTCATGTATATATATTGGTAAGATTAGTCCCATAGATCCAGGATAGAAAAGTCACCAAGGACTGAGTTTGGGTTTCATTTTCTAACATTCTGGTCTGTCAAAGTTTTGAACATGGAGGGAGTAGAGTGGCTTTTCCTGGGGTACGGTTTAATTCCTCTACCCTGGGCTTTTTACAAAGCTCACACCTTCTTTCTCCAAGTCTCCCTACTGCTTGAGACTTTAAAAATAGTCTGATCTTATTTCTAATTTCCTCATAATTTCACCACCCACAAATAAATGGATAGCTGTGCTTTTTCTTCTCCCAGCGAGGTTTACTAGGAGCTGAACACCTACTCTTTATTTTCCCACCTGCCTTGGCACTCGATTCTGATTCCCAAAATGAGCCCATTGGTTAGCACTACGCGGTGCTGGCACTCTGTCCCCACAGGTGCCCAAACATTCTGCTCCTTTGCGAGGGCACTATCAGAGGTCCAGATCTTTCAGTGGAATTGTATGGCTGGATTTTCATTGACTTTTGCTTCCTTGGTTTGGTGCGTATTGATAGGGAGCACACAATAAAAACACTTTCCTTATCATTTTCCTCCGATGACCTTCTTGACTTCTCTATAGGTCTTGAGGAAAAAGAGTTTTTCAAGAGCCAGAGTGTGGATTTTGGAAAGGTAAGGGTTTCTGTTTATGGATGATAGTTAGGCTTATCCAAGGCTAAGACTTTAGGATCTGTTTTTACTACTTCTCATCTTTTAGTTCTAGATTAGAAAAAGATATATTTTGCTTTGAATTTAATTACCAGCTAAGACAGGGTGAGTGCCTAGTATCTGCTGGACTCATGCCCTGAGGATGCCAAGATGAGAAGGAAAGACATGGTTCATTCCCTCAAGGTGCAAATTTGTGTAGTAGAGGGGACAGAAAATGACTGACTCTATGGTGATATGGTGACAAAGGTAAGGGAGAATCTACCTGAAGAGGTTAAAATATTCAACTGTTGATTTCCAAAACTGGAATTGGTTACCTTGCACCAAACAGCACTCGCATTTAGTTCATGTTCTGAAGGGACACACGGAGGAGAGAGGTAGTGGATAGAAAGTCTGTGTTATTCCAGAGGACATAAGTAGGGCTTAGAAGTTATAGGGAGGGAAAACTTGGCACTCAGAAGAGAGGAGCTTACCAAGCACTTGAGATACACAGTGTGGAGACGAGCTGCTTCAGGATAAAGACCTCACAACTACAGCAGCATGCAAGCAGATATTGGATGACTACATGCTGAGGATGTCATAGAAAGGACTGATTTTTGTGAAAGATTAGGCTCGATCATAGACTTTTTATTTCTTTTTAAGGAGTACAGTTTTTTTTCAAATGATCTCTTACGTAAAAGCAATATATATATATGAAGGCTGCTTTGGTTAAAACCCACCTTCTTGGTCTCCTCAACTCCCCCATGACTTCCCCATGAAACCTCCTTAGAATTCCAAGGGCTTGAACAACCTCCTTCCTCACTGTATAATATCTAAGGATTTATGATTCTTTTTGCTTCAAGGACTCCATGATTGTTTTATACAGGAATTTTTCTTGTTTAAAATGAATCATTAGCTATGTTTCTTTTCTGTTCATTTATTTTTGCTTTAATCTCTAAACAATACAAAATTTCACAAATAGGCTCAGAATGTTTAGCCCAGAGTTTAGTTTATATCTGTCTAAACACAGATTTTGACCAGTTAGGATACAGAAATGATTTTTTTTCATCATAAGAAGAATATTTGAAATCTAGTAATATATGTTTTAGATACAAACTACTTGAAATCAGATTGTATGGGAATGAGGAAGCACAGCATTAAGTAACCAGCTCCACTAACTTTGATCAGCTTGTGTTTAGCATGTTATGGAATCATTTGTTTCTTTCAACTCTGTCTGGCCATAGAGGATCTTTTGAAGTTCATGTGTAGGCAGTTAATCTTAACTGGATTTATTGATTTACAACAGGGAGGAAAATGCTCTCGTGAATCCAAATAACTTAAACTTGAAAGTTTAAGTTCAGTGATTTTGTCCATAGCCACTAATAAAATTAAAGAGATGTCCAACAGAGAACAGATGCCTTGCAGGGCTCACTGCTCAGCAGGTGCAAAAACTTGAGCTAACCAGTTAATCAACTTAGGCAACTCAACATGCTAACTAACCTAAAAAAGATAGATACATCTAATAGATAATCATTTATTAATGAGCATGAAGAAAAGATGGCAGATTTGATTTGAAAAATGAGATTCATTTTCTGATCATCTTTTCTGGTGTATTTATAATTCTTAGCAGACCAAATTTTAGTCAATTTATTGAAGAGAGAGACATCACTGAGTATGTTCATTGCTGCCTTAGTTTTGGTGGCAGGGAGCTGAAGGCATTCTGGTGGCGCTTTGCTTAAAGAATATGTGGATAAAATGTGGTGAGTGTGTTCATCTTGGAATATTATTAGTAATCCGTTGGAAGCAACATGCTGGCTGCAACATGGCAACATGGATGCATTGGAAGGAAATGGAAGTAATTTTTAAAGAAAAAATGAGATGTAGGACACAATATCATTTACACAAATTAAAAATACATCAGTACAAAACAATAAGAATCATATATTGTCCGAGTACATACAAACATTTTAGAATGGTTGCCTATGGAGGGAATACAGATAGAATAGAAGCTGTGGAATGGTAATAAAAGAGAATAAAGTCAATGATAAAACAATTAGCTGTTGTATTGTTTAAAACTAGTGGGATATAAGAGAAATGTACAAAGTAAAATGTTGAAATGAAGAAGATAATGATCACATCTGTGAGAATGAGAGATTTCTCCGAGGAGGAAATATTTGAGCTGGCACAGAACATTATGGAAAATTTGGAGAACTTAAATAATTCAGTGTAGCTATCATAGGAGAGGAGGTGAATGCTACAGTAGGGTACAGATCATGGATAGTCTAGTATGCCATGTGAGTAACTCATGTTTTATCCCACAGACAGTGGAACTCATGGAGGTTTTAAGCAAAGAGAAAAAATAAAAATTGATTAAGTAATATATAGACCACAGTAGAGAATGGATTTGAAGACACAGAACTAAGAGAGAGAAAACAGTTGGAATATTTAAAATAATCTTTGTAAGAGAAGATGAGTGTCTGAATTAAGGATGTAACAATGAGAATGGATGCTGGAAAAAGATGTGGGAAGTATTGAGGGAATAAAATTGATAAGACTTTGTGACTGATTGGACACTGGGAAGTGAGAAAAATAATTTTGGATAGCTCCCAGGTTTCTGGCTTGGATTACTGGATGAATAATTGCACAATAGAGGGAGCACAGGAGAAGGTTTAGGTCTAGGAGGAGAAGACGTAGTTCAGCTTAAGCACATAGTGAGTTTGAAGCACTTGTGGGGCCAGAGAGTGATGTCTGATTGGTATTAGGTCTTGTTATCAGGTGAGTGGTGTGAGATAGAGATATAAATTTGGGAATAAAAGCAATGAAAGAAGTGTTGTCCCTATTTCAAACACTCAATGGAAATACATAGACAGAAAAGAAAGAAGAATCAAGTACTCTGGAGAACACAAAGAAATGGGTAGAGGAAAGAAGGAACAAAGGAAGTTATTTAGGGTATAATGGAAAAACGAGAGCAAGGGAAGAAGACATATGCAAAATAGAAGGAAAACTAGGAGAATGCATTGTCTTGGAAGTCTAGGGAATTGAGTGATTTATGAATGTGGAGGAAGGCTTTCTTCCAGTCTTCATATCTGAGCATTAGCAAGCCCTGTTGACAATATCCTGAAGCTCACCTCCCCACTGTCCTCCACTGCCATCTCCACCTCCCAAGCCCACGCCACCATCGACTCTTTCCTAGGATAGCCTCTCAACTGTTCTTTTGCTTCTACTCTAATCTTAAATTACAACCATATTACTCTATTTAAAACATAAATTATATCATGCTACTTCTCTGTTTATAAATACAAACTTTTAATCACTCCCCCTTACAAGAAGAAAAAAAAATCCATACTACATCATGGCCTCACAAGAACCTGTCACATCTGCCTCCCATGAGATGGTCTTTCCAACCCATCTCATGCCACTCCCTCTTTTGGCTTCCATTGTCCTCCATTCTGTTCCTCAGATGCAACAGGTTCTCTGCCTGCTCTTTCCATTCTCCAAATGTTAGCATGGCTTGTCCATTCTTATCTTTCATGACTCTAATCAACTATCATATGCTCAGAATAATCTTCCCTAATCACTCTATCCTTCCATTTCTCTGTTTTCATCACCCTATTACTTCATATTTTATTTCCTTTATATCATTTATCATAATAAGAATAAGGGAGTGCTTTCCTTATGCCAAGAACTGTTATAAGTGCTATTTCATGTATTAACTCAATCATCTCAGTAAGACTATAAGGTAGGTCCCTGTTTCAGTCTGGGTTCTTATAGGAAAATGAAACTACTACAAGTAGTATGGGCAAAAGGAATTAACACAGGAGTTTCATGTGGGAGGGTCTGAAGTAATGAAGATTCGAAGGCAGTACCAGAAGCACTGGAATGCAGAGAGCAAGCCACTGATTGTGGGCATATCTGGGAAAAGGCCACAGAGCAAGAGCTTGTGGAGTGATCTAGGATCATATTGTGTCTGACCAGCCTGAGCCTCCGAAAATAATGGCCTTTGCTTCACTCTGTCTTCCAAATTCACATGAATTTCTCTCAATGGGACATTCTAACATGGAACCATTCAGGAAAGGGGCTTCTGGGAAGGCCATTTCTCAGCCTTAAAAGGGTCTAGTGGTACTGCTGTCAAGCCAAGAGCAGCCATCCAACAATATTATTATACCCATTTATCAGCAGAAAAAACTAAAGGAAAAAACAATCTTGCAATTTTCACAAGATCACATAGCTAGTAAGGAGAAGAGTGAGAATCATATCCAGCCTTGTTGCCTGCTATGGCTCATTCTTACCTCTGTGTCACATACCCTCAACGTGTAAGTTCCATGACAACAGGGACCTGTCTGTGTTATCCCCAACACCTGCCACAGTACCTAATACATAGTAGAAACTCAGAAAAATTCACTGTAATAAAATTAATGCAGGACTGAAAAGTTAGTAGTGATTGGTAATGATGAGGTTATTAACCACTTACTACAACCAATGCCAATGTAGCCATTGAGAAAAGACCAGATTAAAATGTGTCGAAGAGAGAATGGAGGTGAGAATGTCCAGACAAGTGTAGGCTACTCCTTCAGGTAACGTGGGGGTATATAAATGTTGCTGTTTTCATTATATGGTTTCATTTTTACTACACTCTATGTTTATTATGACAGCATGACAATTGCCCGAGATATATTCTCCCACTGTATAGCTGATTACCTACTGTTCCACTCACCCTCTAGGACATTGGATACATCTTATCACCATTATCCTGAGATAAGTTCCAGCCTCTTCACAGGAGAGAACCAATTTCTCACAAACATGTCACAATAACTTTCTCTTCTTCTCATTTTCCTTCTTTTCCTTTTCTTAAACTTTTTGTTGAGGCACGATATACATACAGTATAGTTCACTTATCTTAAGCATTCACTATGCGGAGATATAGGTATATATTACAGATCATGATACAGAATGTTCAGCCCCTTGAGAAACTCCCTTGTGTCCATTCCAAATCCATACTTCTACTCTATTTTGTCTTGCTTCCTTTGCTAAACCTGATATTTGTGAGATTAATCCATGCATAGTTTGTTTGTTATATTGCTGTCCCTTCTACACAATCATATGAATATACTGCTATTTCTTTTTCTAAGCTATTGTTGGTAGATAATTTATTATTTCTACATTTTTGGTTATTGTAAATAATATCCTATGAACATTCTAATTTATGACTTTTGGTGGTAATATATACTTATTTCTCTTGTATAGATACCTGGGAATGAAATTTCTGGGTCATAGGGTGTGCATATGTTTAGTTTTAGTAGATACTACTGAAAAGTTTTTCAAAGTGATTGTACTAATTTAAACTCCTACCGACAATGATGAGAGTTCCAGTTGTTCCACATTGGCAGCAGTACTTGAAATTATTAGACTTTTTTTGCCTTAAGGAATTCACCATTTAGGGTTAACGAGAGGATTCATACACCAAAAATATAGTTAAAATGCAAAGTGCTACATGATGACAGTATGATGGGACAAGAATTTGAGAGCTAGAGGTCTTCCCAGACTTTGCCCCTTGTCCAGAGCTCCAAAGATGACCCTGCAATTGTTGGCTCAATTCCCCCCTTCTTGTCATCTTTTCATGTTTAATGGGGATATAATTTACATACAATAAAGTGCATGGATCCCAAATGATGAGTTTTGGGAATTAGGTACATCTGTTCAACCACCATTCAAAACAAGTTCCAGAACATATTCTTCACCATCTCACACCCCTTTCCAATCAATCCCCTTCCTTAACGCCTGCCAGCAGAGGCAATCACTGATTGACTTCTGTTACCAGCCATTTACACTTCTTCAAACCTCAGCAGATGTCCCATACAGAAAATCGGTTGTAAGTTTGGGGCTAGACTAGATTCCAATCCTTCAGCATAGTTGGCCTGACTATGAAAACTCTGCTGGTTCATTTTTCTTTTAGTAAAGTATTAATACTTCCACCTTGGCTAGCATCCAGGATTGGCAAATACTACTAAGGTAGAAAATGACCAGCATTTGTCAACTTGCCCTAGAAAGGACATTTTCTTCTCTGGAAATTTAGATGATTTTGCCATTTTTGTTTCTATCATTGTCTGATGCCTCTAAAAATATTATTCTTAAATATTTTTCTATTTTTTCCATAATTGTTGCAACAGATATGTTGGGCTGCTACATCCTACTGTGTACTACTTGAAAGTAGAAGTCTATTTTATTTTTAAAAAACATTTTAAAAGGCTTTATCAACAAGTCTTATTGGATACCTGTTTTATTCTTAACATTGTGCTGTGGGAGTTAGAAAAAGAATCTAAGTGATGATCCTTAACCAAGGTATCTAACATCCATTTGAGAAGAAAAACATACTCAAATGAAGCTATGAGAGAACATGACAGTTATGTTGAATGGAATGTATATAACCATGGTTAAGCCATTTTGTCTTCTATGTCTCCGTTTCCTCAGTTGCAAACAAGAGCTTTGATTTTGATGCATGGTTCTCAAACATTTATGTTAAACACACTGAGCCAGATGATGGGGCCAGCCAGCTGAGGAGCTGCCCAGGGTATCCATCTAAATGAGGTGTAAAAACAGAAATGGAAATATAATAAGATGGAAAAGAAAATCTATCAGGAACCCCTCTTCCCCCCGGAAGAGTACCATATGTGCTTTTAAAGTAAGCCATTTGGGGTATTGGGTGAGATTCCCGAGGAACATGCTTAAGGAACAACAGATGGAGGATAAACTCTTCGGAAGAGAGGGAAGCTGGTTCACCACAGAGCGTTTGTTCTGTTAAAACTGCAAGTTTGGGTTCCATCCAACCCTCTCCTGGGACCACAGAGGAGAGGCTGAAGCTCACAGCTAGCAGCCCTATTTTTCTTCCCCCTCCTGTAGGATTCAGTATTTCTACATAAATGCTGAGCACATAGTTTAAAGAGCTTGGTTCTTTAGCAAATAACTCTTTTACAAATGAGAATTTACACAAAACCCTAGTACAAAAATGTAAAAGAAAAATCACCTGGTTAAACAAGACATAAGAACGTGGGGCTTTGTCTGCTCGGCTTCCCCTTAAACCTGCTGAGAAAATTTTGTCAAATTCTAGGCCTCAGTGGAATACTGTTGGAACACTGCTGATTTGGATGAGTTCCACTTTTTTTCTTAACCACTTACGTTCTGTGATTGTATGATAAGGTAGAGACATCTGGAGAGTGAGATTGTGATACTTTCTTTCTTAAATTCTAATATTTTATTCATCAATAGTGATGTTATTAATTATCTGAGTTAAATAAGATATATTTTGAGAAAAATGAAACATATACATATTAAATGTACCATTCTCCTTTATATTTTCTTTCTTTGCATTTTTTTAACTCATATTCTGGAAGTTTTCCTGAATTTCTTTTAGCCCTTGTATTAAATAATGTTTTTACTTCCATGAACTCTTCTTTTATGACTTTATTTCCTTGCACACTTTACTGCAGTAGCATATTAAAGATGGGGCAGTTGGAAAGCTCCACTCTAGGTTTAAGCAACAGGGGGTCCATTGTTGGTAGGGAATTTAAACACAATAATAAAGCCAATGGAAAGGAAGTTAGTTTTTTATGATCACCAAGGTCAGTGATGACCTCCCCTCCTCCAAAAAAAATAAATAAAATCTAAGTTCTAAACAATTGCTTTGGTTATTGTAGGGTTTTAATAATATATATGTACATTTCAAATAAGTGCAATTTTTACTGCTTACTCTTTAACAAACATTGGATTCTACAGTGAAGCTAAGTTGAGAATCTCCCAATTATACAGTTAGCTCCAACACAAATGGATCAGCTACATATGTTTGTTTCAAGAATAAGTTCGTGAAGATTTGGAATCATTCAAGTTCACTTTTGGCAGCATTTGTATTGTTAATCCCTATGGTGCTACATATTCTTGCATTGAAAACAATAGATTTTGGATAAACAATGACAGCACAATGATGGTAAAGATGAAGAAACGGAACTTGCATTACTTCTGTTATTTCATTTTATGTGACAATTTTGAGTTTTGTGTTTAAATTTAAAACAACCATAAGCAGAGGAAACGGTGAGCTGTAATATTTCTATAGTAAGTTACAAATTTTAGTTTATCCATGAAATATTTTATTAAATTAGAACGATATTTTTAATGGAAATTTTTGTTTATGAATTAAATCTTTGTTTTAAACTACGTTACAAACCAAAGAAATAATGATTACTACTGAAAGTAATTTTGTCATAAAAAGGAAAAGGCATTAAAAGATAATCCATCTGGGTGTCAACTGCTCTGCATGCTGTTTCTTTCCATCATTTCCGTGGTTTGGGGGAAAGAAGGAAGAAATGCATGTGTTCAGTCCACCATTTTGAATCAGAAGCCTAGGTACCATGAGGAAATAGAGGATTCAAGAGGTTAAATAAGTTGTCTAAAGAAACTGGAACTTGACTCCCACTCTTATCACTTTTGTCCAAACTGGTCATTGCACTTCACATGAGTAGTCGTCCTATGAGGGTATCCGTCCACTTCCAGCTTTGCCAATCCCGCCAGCCTGAGCACAAGATCCTTTCCTCACTACGACTTTTCCTCAGGCTGCTTCAGCCCAGACTCCTCTCAGCTCTCACATATCTTATACTTCATCTAGCACTTTTCATGTTATCCCTGTGTTTTGCTTCTGCTTGAACTGTGATCTCTTGAAGGGTAGGGACCACCTCGTACGGATCACGGTATACCTTTGCAGCAAAGATCCTATTTGCTATAGGTTTACTATAGGTTTCCAGAAGCAGTTGCAGATGGAGATGGTCATGGTGAGATTGCTAAGAAGGCATAGCCCTCAATGGGGACCTACTTTGAAGATGGATTTTTATAAAATGGTCAATTCATTTGGAAACTGATTGAAAAGTACATCTAAAATCTCAGTGCTTTTTACTTCTTAGTCAGAAGTGAAGCCTGATTACAAAGCAACGAGATTTCCTGATAGCTTAATTTACATAGTTGCTCCAAAGGAATTTCCAAAAGTGTGATTACAGACATGTTCTTGCTGTGCCACAGCAAGGCTATCTGCATATGCAAATAACCTCCTTCATAAGCACTACTCTGAAAAATAACACTTATTGGATCTGCTGGTTTTACCTAAATGTCCTGAAGCGATACTATTCTTAAAGCACTAAGTCACACTGAAGGCATTGATTCAATCCTAAATGTTATCACAGACTGCAGGAAGACTTGATTTGATAAAAGAGTAATGGGTTAGCAGAAAGTTCTGAATTTGTGCTTCTTGCAGCCAGAGCATGGTGATCAGATGCCTTCTGTTAAATCTTGCTCAATTTCAATTCCAGAGAGAAATAGATAAGGTTAGGGGAAGTGTGGCCGAGAGAGTATTAGCTCATATCATTAAGATTTGCTTTTATTTTTAATACAAAAAGTTTAACAGATTGAAGAAGTGGTGGAAGAAGAGATAGCTGTATAAATACGGTCTCAAACAATACCTTTCATTTGGAAAGATAAGGCTGTGTTTGGAAAGAATCAAAGTTTATCAAGTTATGATGCAGTGGAGAGGGTAAACTGAGGCTTGTTTAATAAACCCATACAGGGGTGGGGAGCCTATGACCTGACGGCCACATGTGGTCCTCCAGATCCGCAAGTGTGTCTCTTTGACCGAATCCAAACTTCACAGAACAAATCCCTTTATTAAAAGGATTTGTTTTGTAAAAATTGGATTCAGTCAAAAGACCTCACTCAAGGATCCAGAAGGCCACATGTGGCCCTGAGGCCGCAGGTTCCCTGTGTGTATACAACAGAGGGAAGTGAATACACGTCTGGAATTCATTAGCCTAAGAGGTGGTAGTGGCTAAAATACAAGTAGATTGCAAAGAGCTTTCAATCCATTCATGGATGATAGGTATAGCATGGATTTTTAAGGGAGGCAAGGATGACTGGACTCTTCTCTGACCTCTGAGGCTGACGCTGCATGTGACATTCTACCCCTCCAGGACTCACTCTTGGCGTCATCATTAGAAACAGCCAGTTGGACTGAAGGACCAAGGGACCGGCCCAGGGGCATAATTCTGATGTTCTCGCGTTTCATCTTACTGGGCTAAATATTAACTTTTGGCCTGTAGTGTCTGTCACCAAGTCATCTGTCTTGGTAAATGCTGTTGGAGCCTAAGTATTGTGAGAAGGCAATGAATTTTCCCTGTTGACAGTGAGAATATCCACACCAAGCTGCCATAGAGATTTCTGCTTCCCACAGTGTTTATGACAGTAAACTAGGCTACGGAGTGCACCGAAGATTGTTTACATAACCCCTGATACCTGGTATATTTGTCAGCCCCACTCCATGGACTGCGACTTTAGTAGAGCCAGAAAATGTTTAAAATATAAGGCCATAGATAATACATGAAATTATCAGAGTGCTTTACAAGAACTCACACTTGTTTTTTTGGATCTTTCCCTCAGATCTCATGTATTTTCTGTCCTCCTTTTCCTCTTTGGTCTTATCATGTTCTTTCCATTTTTTCTCTGACTTTACTGTTGATTTCAATTCTGGACCCAAACAGAGTAGCTCAGGCTTTCCGTTTGAGCTTATTGGTGGATCCGCTGCCCACCTCCCTACACAGCCATTTTCTTGTGAGCGACACAAATCGACCACCTGTGCAGATTTCCAAACCTGTGGATCCTGCCCTAACTTTTCTCCTAACTCTGCACCTTATGTCGGGTTACCCCCAGTTCAGCCTTATGCTTATACTTACCTTACGAGTTCAGTCTTTAGCAGAAAATCCTGTTTTATAAGACTTGATTGCAAAATAGAGAGAGTGACTGTTCCGTAAAGCAATCTCCATTGAGTGTCATTCCAATCAAAATAGGAGCTTTGGGGAAACATTCACTTATTTCATGCATTTCTCAAAATGCTTTTGGAACTTGTGTGTGCAGCTCTCATTTGTGGTACATTTTGTCCTTTGACGCTAGCATCTGATTTTTTTAAAGAGCAAAGTTATCTGGTTTAGAAAGAATAAATTTGATGGTAAAGTAGCCCTAGCAGATTTAGATAGTTCTAACATTTATATTATGCAATTCTTACTTCCACCAAGCTAAAATCTGTTTTCTTACTTATTTCATTCATTTGATATAATTGCATGGCCACTGTGTTTTTAGAACTACAAGAAGAGTTGCTGATACAGATGTAAATGAGACAAAGAAAATGTTATTAAAATAACCATTTAGTCTAGAGGGAAATTTTGATTTCTTTACTCTAACAATCCATTATATCCATTTTTTGATGGCTTTAGCAGGTCAAGACTAATTTGTGGATTGTGAAATTTTAAATTTAGTGGTCATTACCTGTAATTTTTTTTTAATGTGATGGAGTGGAATGAAATGGAAGAGAATAGAACAATACAGAATAGAATAGGATTCCAGTTCTACATAGGATATAGAAAGTCACAAGATAGCTTTGCTCCTGCCCTACTTTTAATAATAAGAAAAGCTGGATAGTCAAGAAAATGATAATTTTCTTGAATCCATAATAGAGTTGGGGTTACAAGGCAACAAGGGGAACTGATTCTTCAAGGTGCAAAAGTAACTATAGTAATAAAAGCCCCAAAACTCAAGTGCCCATCAATACACGAGTAGATTAATAAAATATGCTATATGTATACCATGGAGTACTACTCAGCCATAGAAAACAATGGTGAACTAATACTTCTTGTATTACCCTGGATGGAGCTGGAACCCATTCTTCAAAGTGAAGTATCACAAGAATGGAAAAGCAAACACCACATGTACTACCATTAAATTGGCATTAACTGATAAACACTTATGTGCACATATGGAAGTTACATTCATTGAGTGTCAGGCAGGTGGGCGGGGTGGGTAAATTCACACTTAATGGGTATGGTGTGCACTGTCTGGGGGATGGACGTGCTTGTAGCTCTGACTTGGGCAGTGCAAAGACATTATACGTAACCAAAGTATTTGTACCCCTGTAATATTCTGAAATGAAATTTTAAAAAATCCCTAAACCATATCAATTACATTGAATCAATTCCCCAGAATAATAGCCTGACAGAAGAAGCAGCATGTCCATTTCCATGTGCGAGTATTTTCAAACTTAGTCAATACTGTTCTAAGCATGATATTTGACATTTGATTTAAAAAATTAATGAAATATCCCCAAACAGAAAAGAAACTAACCCATTTTGAAGAGATAAATCAATAGAGATGACCAAGATATTGGAACCATCAAATTTGTACTTTAAAATACTTATGATTAATATGTATTAATTATATTAACCATTGGAGAAGGTAGAATAGATTGATAATTTCAATAAAGTGATAAAAAAACACACATAAAAATGAGTTTATAAGCAGACTGGACACAGCTGAAGAAAGAATGAGTGAACTTGAAGTTAGAATAATATATTAATAAATTACCTAAGCTTAAACACAAGAGAAAAAGACAGGTGGGGACAGGGCATCCAAGATCCAAGAGTTGTGAAGCAATGTCAAAAGTCTAACATGTGTAATAGGAGTCCCAGATAGAAGGGAAAAAGGGATAACAGAGCAGAAAACACATGAAAAGGTCATGGCAAAGTCTTTTCCCAAATTAATGAAATGTAATAAACCAAAGATCCAAAATGTTTATAATGTGTATGTACTTAATAGCAGAATTTTGAAGTATATAAAGGAAAAACTGAATAAAAGAACTGAATAGATAAATAAACAGGTTCTAATTACACATGGTGATCTTAATATTCATCGCTCAGTAATTGATAGAACAAATAGACAAAAAATTAGTAAGGATATAGGAGACTGAACTACACCATTAACCAACTCCAGCAAACTCACATTTATAAAACACTTTACTCACCAGTAGCAGAATACACATTCTTTTCAAGTGTACATGGAACATTCACTAAGAACCACTACCTTCTGGGCCATATAACAAAACATAACAAATTTCAAAAAATTTAAATTATAGAAGTACTTTTTTTAATGCAGAATGGATTTAAAAACTAGAATCAATAGTAGAAAGTTATTAAAAAGAGTACTGGAAAATACTCAAATATTTCAAAATTAACAATATATTTCTTTTTTAAATTTTAAATTTTTTTATTTCAACATATTATGGGGATACAAATGTTTAAGTTACATATATTGCCTTTGCCCCACATGAGTCAGAGCTTGAAGTGTGTCCATCCCCCAGATGATGCACACTGCACCCATTAAGTATAAATATATCCATCTCCTCCTCTCTCTTCCACCTGCCCGACACTCGAATGTTAGTACTATCTATGCTCTTAAGTGTTTATCAGTTAATACCAATTTGATGGTGAGTACATATGGTGCTTGTTTTTCCATTCTTGTGATACTTCACTTAGTAGAATGGGCTCCAGCTCTATCCAGGATAATACAACAGGTGCTATATGTATTTCTGAACAATCTGTGTGTCAGAAATCATAAAGAAAACTAGAGAATACCTTGAATTAAATGAAAACAAAAT
>CAUYPO010111707.1:0-10768 GCA_963574435.1 Cheirogaleus major
ATAAGTCACTCTATTATAAAGACATCTGCACCCGTATGTTTATGGCAGCACAATTCACTATTGCACGGTCATGGAAACAACCCAAGTGCCCGTCAATACATGAGTGGATAACTAAAATGTGGTATATGCTCACAATGGAATCTTATTCAATTGTAAGAAACGACAGTGAGCTAACTCCGTTTATGCTATCCTGGATTAAGCTCAAGCCCGTTATCCAAAGTGAAGCGACACAAGATATGGAAAATGGGCTCCACATCTACTCGCCATCAAATTGGTACTGACTGATTAAAACTATGGTGCTCAAATGGTGGTAGTGTTCACCAGGGTTTGGGGGGGGAGCAAGACCTACATCATAGGGATGTGGTGAGCATTGTCGGGGGGAGGGCATACCTCTAACCCTTCTTAGGGAGAGGCAAAGTTATACAATGTATCCAAAATGTAAAAAAAAAAAAATCTTTTGTCGGATGGAGGGCGGGCGGGCGGGAGGGGAGAGGAAGTGTAGAGTTACATAATGTGTGCCGTGTGCGCCACTTGGGGATTGGACTCCCCTGAAGCTCTGGCATGTAGGGGGGAGGGGTAGTAGGGGCAATGTATGTAACCCTAACAATATTTGTACCCCCATTATATGATGAAATAAAAGGAAAAAAAAAAGATTTATAAACCTTCACAGAGAAACTTAAATTTTTTTATTTTAAATAAATGGAGGAATAAACCATATTCATGGACTAGAAGACTTAATATTGTAAACATAGCAGTTCTCTCCAAATTGATTCATAGATTCAATAAAATCAAAATCAAAATCAAAATCTCAACAGGGTGTTTATGTGTATAGCTTGACAATTCACTTTGTACAATTAAAATTTGTACGAAAGTGAAAACATCCAAAAAATACATGGAAAAATTGTTCAGCCACATTAATAATCATGGAAATGCAAAATAAAATCATAATCGGATACTATTAATATCCACCACATTGACAATATTTCAAACTCTCACAATAGCAAGTTTTGGTGAGGATGTTAAGCAAAAGAACTCTCATATGCTGTTAATGGGAGTATTAATTGGTACAAATACTTTGGAAAACTGCTATTATCTACTTATCAATTTCACACTTAGGTAGTGGTTATATTTTATGATCCCTCCATAAGTATGTTATACTTATTTTAAAAATTAATCTTTAAAAAAAGACAGAAAACAATCATATATACTTCCATAGATAAGCAATAGGAGAGGAGATTCCAGAAAATAAATTCTGCCTTGGAGGGCAAAGAGAACAAAAAAGCATTTAATAGAATTATTATTCTTTGCCCTAAACAGAATGCCAAAGTCTCACAATAAATCCTGGAACACTAAAAATCTCCCATTACATTACATAATTGGAATTTAAGGTGGTGCCCAAAGCAATAGGAATATTTTTTTCCATTTTTAAATAAGCAAACGCTGTGTCTACTGTAGGAAGCATCCTGCTACAAGAGAATAGGGGCAGATTTCAAGTACAAGGAAAAATCAGTCCAGAGAGTACCACAAACCAATTAGTGGGTGTTGCTTTCAGCTTATTGGGTAATTGCTCTCAGAGGAAACCTTCCAGGTGCTCCATAATCCAAGTGCACCACTATTTTACAAAAGGGCAAAGCAAAGCAAAAAAATTGACAAAAGACTCTCCTAAAGTACAGTACAAAAGCCCAAATCTCACTTCTTATTTTCTTATAGAAATAAATGGCTCATGTGAGAATACTGGCAAGGGCATTTAAGGATGTTAACTGATCTAAATACCAAAATTTAAAAAAAAAAGAAAACACTAAGTATAGTATAAAAAAACAGTATTTATTTACATTCCATGTACTTTCAAAAGGATGAAAATATATTTATAAAGAAATAGTCTCACTTTATTTAACTGATTTGTGTTTCTCATAAAAACAACAAAGATTTCACTTAGAATCACAGGTCTAAGGTAACCTGAATAATTTAACCAGTTCAACCTTCCAGCTTTAGCTAAGATTGAAACTATACTTTTGTAGGCAGATGAAAATCCAGTATACTTATAGGTAAAAACCAACTAATATATATGTTATAAAAATACCAGCTTTAATTAAATCTTTCATAGCATCCAAAAACTCTGCAATAAAAGACACAGCCATCAAAATATAGGACATTGAAATTTTGTACAACAATGAAAAATGGAATTTACATAGGAGAAATCACAAATGGCTCTTAAGCCAACAGCATCACAGTAACAGTACACAGTGTCTTTCTTATTCAAGTATACACAGTGTTTTTAAGACTTGGTTATAACAAAGACATCAGTCACTAGGATGTACATACAACTATTACAAGCACTGTGAAAAACAACAAATAAAAAGATGAAAATACTTTACCCTTAAATTTGGTAACAATTCCAAACATGTTAACATTGTCACTATGTATTTGATTCAATTGTTTTTATTGACTTGTACACTTTAAAAATAGCACAGAATTTTATAAAAATACTGATAATGGCTCAATATTTTTTAAGTCAGATAATCTTTATCTGAATTTCAGTAGTCTATATTTTTTGCATTTCTTTCTTCAACCACCATAGTCCTTCTCCTAACCACGAATCACTCAAAACAACATCAACAACAACAATAACAGAAGGTGTCTAACCCCTGTTGCTGTGGTAGTATTACATCCGAAAACTTCTAGTTCTTTGAAATGGTTGGAAAGGCTTTTTTAGTGCCCACATTAGTAGCTGTGGTTTTGGTTTGGGTTTTTCAGGAAACAGAAGTGCTTCACTTTCTGGTGTAGGAAATCGTTCTCGGTAGACTTCAGGATAGGATTTCTGAAACTAAAAAAAAAAGGTCCAAGAAGAGTCAAAAAGACATACAAGAGTCAATAAAATTAGGCAGCCACATTTTAAATAAGAGTTTCTGACCCCATGATTTACTGTTTTTGTTTTATTGTTGTTAAATCATTTGATTCCAATTTCTATAGCACTAAATCATCTTTCCTTTGACCCAAGCTTCAAATAAAGTTTTCTTGTTAGTCATATTTCTTAAACATTCCCCACAGCCAACTATAAATAGACCTTACTGTTAAAATATTCACAAGTATCTCTGACTTGAAAATAACTTATGTTCTACACAGTTAAAGAAAATTTCAGCCCAATTACATGTCACCATCTCCCTGCTTCTCCGACTCTGCCTCACCAGCTTCTGCCCAACTGGAAGAGAGAGCATTTTGGTATGTATCTCTTAGTGAAAAGTTCACAGAGAGCCAGTGTATTTTTCCTTTGATCTTTGCCACTGAACTCTTCTCCAAAATTAATCTGAGATTATGATTAGGAATGTAGAACTCTGGTGCTCTGTGTGTATTCCTACATTTGCAGTGTGACCTGGAATCCAGCTGTGAAGAGTTCAGTCTTTAAAAACAAAACCATTCACCTGATCGAGGATTGATCTTTAAGAATGGTCAGAGTAAACCTATTTCGAGTTGAAAACTATTGTCTAACATAATACAAACTAAAACTTAGTGCTACCTGAGGCAAGAAACCAATTTGATTGTGGCTATCTAAAGCCCGTGGCTTTTAAACTAGACATTTTACACTTGTGAATTCCATTGGATTTGCCTTTCAAAAACATCAAAAGAAATCTGCCCTCACTGATAGCTTCTCTGAACTTAACATAACTGTACTGATAATTCACATGATGCCAAATATCAAAACAATGGACAAATATTAGAGAATAGCTCCGTAACTGCAGAGTTTGATAATGGCATAAGATCTACAATGGAGAATAAAGATCTGAGAAACTGACCACAACTGTGTAAATCAATGAGACTTATGGAATATATGAACTGAATAATATACTTTCAAAACTTCTATGTCTCAGAAGATGAGACTTATATGAAACCTCTCTATATATTAAAATAGAGGAAAAAAGAAGAAACAACATAAGAACAGTAGAGAGAAGAAAAAAATGACTTATAAAGAATATCCTTTTTACCTGCTTCAGTTTTTTCTTTTTCTCTTTGCTGGAGAGTTTAGCGTCTGTTATGACTTCTTCCAACAAGGCTGCCAGAGGTTCCTGAGAGCCATATGCTCTTTGATATTCAAATTCTTCTGGACTAATTTGACGGCAAAATGATGGAGCAGATAAAGTGATATCCATATCAGCTCCTGGGTATTTTATCTGAGGCAAAAAGATTAGTAGTGAAAGAAAATGGTGCGTGCCTTTTCAAATAAATTACAAAAATTAGTTCAGATCAAATATCTCATATCTTCTTGCACTGTAGGAATGCCATGTCATTCCTCTAAATTTTATTGAGGGAAACTATATAGAAAAGTAAATGTAGTCCCATAACTTCAAAATAATATGATTTAAAGTGACACTTCTTTTATTTCAAAATATTAAGGGAGTACAAATGGTTTTGATACGTGGATACTTTGTACAACACTTAAATCAGGGCTTTTGGTGGGTCCATCACCAGAATAGTGTTCATTGTACGCGATAGGTAAGTCTTTGTCCCCCACCTCCTCTCCCAGCCTCCCCTCTTCTTGATTTCCAATGTCCTTTATATCTCATTGTGCCCATGTGTACCCATCATTCAGCTCCCACTGATTAGTGAGAACATATGGTATTTGGTTTTCCATTCCTGAGTACTACACTTAGCATAATGGTCTCCAGTTCCATCTAAGTTGCTGCAAAAGACATTATTGCATTCGTTTTTACGCTGAGTAGTACTCTATGGTGTGAGTGTGTGTGTGTGTATACACACCACCTTTTCTTTACTCACTCATCAATCGATGGCCACTTAGGTTGGTTCCACATTTTTGCAGTTGCAAGTTGTGCTGCAATAAACATTTAAGTGCAGGTGTCTTTTTGAAAAAATGACTTCTTTTCTTTTGTGTAGATACCCAACAGTGGAATTGCTGGATTGAATGGTAGCTCTACATTTATTTCTTTGAGGAATCTCCATACTGTTTCCCATAGAGGGTGTACTAATTTAAAGTCTCACCAAGACTGTGTGAGCATTCTTATCTATCTGCATTCACAGCAACATCTATTAATTTTTTACTTTTTAATAACAGTCATTATGGTAGGGGTAAGGTGGTATCTCATTATAGTTTTAATTTGCACTTCCCTGATGATGAGTGATGTTGAGTATTTTTTCATATGTTTGTGGGCCATTTCTCTTTCTTCTTTGAAAAACTTGTTCATATTTTTAGTCTACTTTTTGATGGGGTTGTTTTTTTCTTGCTGATTTGTTTGAGTTCTTATAGATTCTGGATATTAGTCCTTTGTCAAATGTATAGTTTGCAAATATTTTCTCCCATTCTGTAGGTTGTCTATTCACTCTGTTATTTCCTTTGCTGTCCCGAAGACTTTTAATTTAATTAAGTCCCATTTACTTATTTTTGTTGTTGCTGTATTTGCCTTTGGGGTCTTAATCATAAATTATTTGCCTAGGCCAATGTCCAAAAGAGTTTTTCCTACATTTTCTCCTAGCATTCTTATAGTATCATACCTTAAAGTCTTTATCCATCTTGAATTAGTTTTTGTATACGGTGAGAGACAGGAGTCCTGTTTCACTCTTCTGCATGTGGCTATTCAGTTTTCCCAGCACCATTTATTGAATAGGGCATCCTTATGACAGTGTATGTTATTGTCTGCTTTGTTGAAGATTAGTTGGTTGTAGGTAGCCGGTTTTATATCTGGAGTCTCTATTTTTTGTTCCACTGGTCTATGTCTCTACTGTTACACCAGTACCATGCTGTTTGGGTTACTATAGCCTTGTAGTATAATTTAAAGTCAGATATTATGATGCCTTCAGATTTGTTCTTTTTGCTTAGGATTGCTTTAGCTATTGGGGGTCTTTTTGGTTCCAAATGAAGCTTAGGATTATATTTTCTAGATCTATGAAATAAGACGTTGGTAAACCACTTTAGATAGTATGGACTTTTTTTTTTGAGACAGAGTCTCACCCTGTTGCCCGGGCTAGAGTGCTGTGGTGTCAGCTTAGCTCACAGCAACCTCAAACTCCCCGGCTTAAGCAATCCTTCTGCCTCAGCCTCCCGAGTAGCTGGGACTACAGGCATGCGCCACCATGCCTGGCTAATTTTTTTCTATATATTTTTAGTTGTCCGGCCAATTTCTTTCTATTCTTAGTAGAGACGGGGTCTCACTTTTGCTCAGGCTGGTCTTGAACTCCTGACTTCGAGCAATCCTCCCACCTCAGCCTCCCAGAGTGCTAGGATTATAGGTGTGATCCACCACGCATGGCCAGTATGGACATTTCAATGATGTTGATTCTGCCAATCCATGAGCAAGGGATATTTGTCCATCTGTTTATGTCATCTGTGATTTCTTTCATCAGTGTTTTAGAATTCTCCTTGTAGAGATCTATGACCTTGATTTAAGTTTATTCCTGGCCGGGCATAGTAGCTCAGGCATGTAATCCTGGAACTCTGGAAGGCTGAGGTGGGTGGATCGTTTGACTTCAGGAGTAAAAACCAGCTTGAGCAAGAGCGAGACCGTCTCTACTAAAAATGGAAAGAAATTAGCTGGACAACTGAAAGTATATAGAAAAAAATTACCCGGGCATGGTGGCACATGCCTGTAGTCCCAGCTACTCGGGAGGCCGAGGCAGGAAGATTGCTTGAGCCCAGGAGTTTGGTGTTGCTGTGCACTAGGCTGTCGCCACGGCACTCTAGCCCAGGCAACAGAGTGAGACTCTGTCTCAAAAAAAAAAAAGTTAATTCCTAGGTATTTTATTATTTTTATAGCTATGGTAAATGGTATTGAGTCTTGACTTGACTCTCAGTGTGACTGTTATTAGTATATAGAAATGCTGATGATTTGTATACACTGATTTTGTAACCTGAGACTTTGCTGAATTTATTTATCAATTCTAGGAGTCATTTGGTGGTGTTTTTAAGGTTTTCTCAATACAAGGTCATAGTTTTACCTCCTCTTTCTTCATTTGGATGCCCTTTATTTCTTTCTCATACCTGATTGCTCTGGCTAGGACTTCCAATACTATGTTGAATAAAAGTGGTGACAGTGAGCACCTTGTCTTGTTACAGTTCTTAGGGTAATGCTTTCAACTTTTCCCCATTCGGTATGATGTTTTGGCTGTGAGTTTGTTGTATATGGCTTTTATAATTTTGAGGTATGTTCCTTCTATGCCTAGTTTTTTGAGAGTTTTTGTCATGAAATGGTGCTGGAGTTTATCAAATGCCTTTTCTGCATCTATTGAGATGATCATATGGACTTTGTTTTTCCTTCTGTTTATGTGGTGAATCACATTTACTGATTGGCATATCTTGAACCACCCATGCATCCCTGGGATGAAACCCACCACTTGATCATGGTGAATTGTCTTTTTGATGTGTTATTGAATGTGGTCTGCTAGTATTTTGTTGAGGATGTTTGTGTATATGTTCATCAAGATATATTGGTCTGTAGTTTTCTTTTTCGGTTGTGTCCTTTCCTGGCTTTGGTATCAAGATGATACTGACTTCATAGAATGGGTTAGGGAGGATTCTCTCCTTTGTAATATTATGGAATAATTTCTATAGGACAGGTATCAGTTGTTCTTTGTAGGTATGATAGAATTGAGCTTTGAATCCATCTGGTCTGGGGCTTTTATTTTCTTGGAAGATTTTTTATGACTGCTTCAATCTTGCTGCCAGTTATTAATCTGTTTAGGATTTCTATGTCTTCCTGATTTTGCTTGAGAGGTTGTGTGTTTCCAGGAATTTATCCATTTCCTCTGGGTATTCTGGATTGTTTGCATAGAGGTTTTAGTAGTATTCGCAGATGATATTTCACATTTCTGCATTATCACTTGTAATGTCTCTCTTTTCATTTCTAATTGAGCTTCTTTGAGTCCTTTCTCTTTTATTTCTGGTTAATCTGGCCAATGGTCTATTGATATTATTTATCTTTCCAAAGAACTAACTTTTTGTTTCACAGATCCTTTGTACTGTTTTTTTTATTTCCATTTGATTTAGTTCTACACTGAGCTCTGTTATTTCTTCTCTTCTGCTGGCTTTAGGTTTGCTCTTCTTTTTCTAGTTCCTTGAGATGTGACATTAAGTTGTTAATTTGTGATCTTTCTGTCTTTTTGATGAAAGCATTTAAGGCTATGAATTTTCCCCTTAGGATTCTTTTTACTATATCCCATAGATTTTTAAGGCTTTTATCCCCTTTGTCATTCAGTTTAACAAATCTTTTGATTTCCATCTTAATCTAATCATTGACCCAAGGATCATTTGCCATCAGGTGGTTTAATTTTCATGGCTTTGTGTGGAATTCTTTCTCTTGGAATTGATGTCGTTTTATTCCACTGTGGTCTGAGAAGACACATGGTATGATTTTGATTTTTTTGAATTTTCTGAGACTTGTTTTGTGGCCTAAGATATGATCAATCTTGGAAACTGTCCCATGTGCTGATGAGAAGAATGTATACTTAGTAGTTTTGGGGTAGAATGTTCTGTAAATGTCTGTTAGGTCCATTTGTTCTAGAGTCTCATTTAAATCCATTGTTTCTTGATTCATTTTCTACTTTGACGATCTGCCCAGTTCTGTCAGTGGGGTATGGAAGTCCCCAGCTATTAAGATGCTACTATTTATTTATTTGCTTAGATCTTATAGAATTTGCTTTATGAATTTGGGAGTGCCTATGTTAGGTACCTATATATTTAGAATTGTTACATCTTCTTGTTGAATTGCTCCCTTTACCATTATATAATGACCATCTTTGTCTTTTGTAACATTGTTGATTTAAAGTCTATTTTATCTGATATGAGAATGGCTACACCTGCTCACTTTTGGCCTCTATTTGCGTGGAATACTTTTTTCATCCCTTTACCTTGAGTCTGTGTGTATCTTTGTGGGTTAGAAGTGTTTCCTGAAGACAGAAGATACTTGGGTTGTGTTTTTTCATCAATTCTGTCTTTTAAGCGGGGCATTCAGACTGTTCACATTGAGTGTTAGTATTGATATGTTGGATGCTGTTCTTTCTGTTCATCATGTTGGACGATCCCTTACTGTTTTTTTTTTCCCCCTCTTGTGCCATTGTTTCATAAGAGCTGTGAGCTTTAATTTTTGGGTGTTTTTACCCTGGTTGCTATCTATTGTGTTGTTCCATATATAATGCATTTTTGAACATTTCCTGTAGGGCAGGTCCAGTACTGACAAATTCCCTTAGTGTTTGTTTGTCTAGATATGTCTTTATTTCTCCATCATTTATGAAAATTAGTTTTTCAGAGTACAAAATTCTTGGCTAGCAGTTGTTCTGTTCAAGACAACTAAAAATGGGGTCCCAACCCCTTCTGGCTTATAAGGTTTCCAGCGAGAAGTCTTACTGTTAGCCTGATGGGTTTTCCTTTCCTTTGTAGGTTAGCTGTGGCTTTCGTTTTGCAGCTTATATAATTTTTTTCCTTCATTTTGACTTTGGCCAGGTTGATGATTATTTGTCTTAGAGATATTCTATTTGCTATGAATCCTCCTGGTGTTCAATGACCACCTTGTATCTGGATATCTAAATCTCTGGTGATACCAGGTAAGTTCTCCTCAATAATTCCCTCAGATGGTTTTCCATGTAAAGCTAGAATCTTAAATATGAGATTTTTACCTTTTTAAACCCAAGATCCATTTTAATAAATTTAAAACATTACTGTGCCTTCTTTTAATAAGATCTGAAATTTAAACAAATCAAACATATTGACTAAAATAATTCAAAACTTTTATAATGTTGGACATACATGGTGAACTATCCAGGCTCTTTCTCACCTGTGGAGAGTTTGATTCTCCCCCCATTTGGGATAGATAGAGGCATGTATTTAGCTAAGCTATTATGTAGAGAGAGGTACTACGACCATCTCCAAACATTTTACCCATGAGAATCAAGTAAAAACAACAAATGTACAGACACTGCATAAGGCAAATGGGAGAAGGGAAGAATAAGAGAAAAAAGGAAACAAAGATCTTAAAACCAAGACCTGTAAATAAATGAACATATATTAAAAATATTTAATTTTAGAGTCCAGAATCTTTTCAAAATTATAGCACCCTGCTGTTTTTGTGCAGTGTATGAAATTTCCAGTATTACATTCACATTTTTGGTTTAAGATTTTTTTCTATAAGTCACAGCTAAATATAAATATGTTGCCAAGAGGGGTTATTATTATACATTAAGCACATTCCATGCCTCAACGTCAGTTTATCAGATCAATTAGAGACAACCTAAGACAGACTGAGCAGAACCCTAAGGGAAAGCGGCCTACACATGACACTTCCTTTTTTATTTGAAGAAGGGCAAAAAACCAGAAAAGGGCCAGAATAAAGGGTAAGACCCAGGTAGAGTGTGACAGCCAGAAGCCTAGGGCATGAGAAAAACACTAGATACCCAGGAGTGAAGGGCATAAGAAGAGTTGCAGACAACAGATAGCAGGCTTATGTCAGAAGCATTGCCTACCTCACAAGTTATCCCAGAGTCAGCCCTGAAACCACCACAAAACAAATCACTGAAATAATCCAAGCAACACTGTGCACTTTTAGAGAAGCACTGCTTTAACTAAAGGTGCTATGACATAGGGGCTTAGGGGCCTATTAAAGAGAACCAGAGATCTTAAGCTCTGAGTGCTAAAAGAAACAATTGCTTAGATACAAGTGGATCTACCATTTGATCCAGCAATCCCATTACTGGGCATCTACCCAAAAGAACAAAAGTCACTCTATGAAAAAGACACCTGCACTCGAATGTTTATAGCAGCACAGTTCACAAT
>CAUYPO010111710.1:0-16160 GCA_963574435.1 Cheirogaleus major
TACAGGCATGCGCCACCATGCCCGGTTAATTTTTCTATATATGTTTTTAGTTGTCCAATTAATTTCTTTCTATTTTTAGTAGAGATGGGGTCTCGCTTTTGCTCAGGCTGGTTTTGAACTCCTGACCTTGAGCGATCCTCCCACCTCGGCCTCCCAGAGTGCTAGGATTACAGGCGTGAGCCACCACGCCCGGCCCCATATTGTCTTGATTACAATAAGTCCTGAACTCTGGTAGTGTAGTGTGAGTCCTCCAGCTTTGTTCTTCTTTATTTTAAATTGTTTTGACTATGCCAGTTTTATTGCTTTTTCATATAAATTTTATAATCAGTTTGTCAATTTCTACAGAAAATCCTACAGAGATTTGATTGGAATCACTCTACGATTTTAGCTTTTATTTTAAGAAGTGAAGCCATTGCAGGTTTTTCAAGTGACATGATTTGACAAGTGATTTTAAAAAGATTTGTTAAAAGACCACAAGAAAGGCAAAAATGGAGAAATATAATCAAGTTGGGAGGCTATTAAAGTAATCCAGATAACAGATAATGGTGGCTTAGATAAGGGTGATAGTGCAAGAGTTAATGAGAAGCATTTCAGTTTTGCATATATTTTGAAAGTAGAGCCAATAGGATCTGTTCATTAAATATGGATGTGAAAGAGAGAAGTCAAGGATGATTCCAAGGTTTCTGGCTCAAACAGCTGGAAAGGTTTTCCATTTATTAAGATAGGAAAGACTGCAGAAAGAGCAGGTTTGGCTGGAGTAGGCAAGATGAGTTGTTCAGTTTTAGACATATTAAGTTTGTAATGTATATTAGATATTTAAGTGCAGATGGTGGGCCAGCAGTTAGATATTCAAGTCTAGAGTTCAGGGAAAGGGAGGAGCTAGAGATATAAAATTGGAAGTCAAATGTATAGATGATATTTAAAATCATGATATTTTATGAGATCACCAGAATAGAATGGATCCCATATAGGAACAGTTGATCTGATCCAATTCTATAGCTACTCCTGGCAACCAATCATCCTAGAGAGTATTACTACAAATATAACCTCACTCCTAGATAAAATCAGCAAGGCAAATGATCATATTTCCCAAATCAAAATTCAGATAGATGACTTTTAGCTGCTTCTGGATATGAAGAACAGTATGTAGGTTGTGATTTGGACCCCATAAATGTAGAATTTCTGGTCTGTTTTAATGGTTCATGAGGATAACAGTGGAAAATTTCAAACCATAACTGTCCAAGGAATTGTGGATTTATGGTCTCTATAATTATAATGAGATGTTTGTGTATTGGTACCTACATTATTGGATTGTTGTAAGAATTCAATAAGACAATTAAAGTCTATGAAGTGATCACTACTGAGTTTAGCACATATTAATTACTCAATACATAGTGATGATGATAACAGAGATGATTATCATTATGGTCATTAAAATTAGTTTACCTGACAAAAGCAACTTACATAAGACAAAAACACAAATTATAACAAGCAGTTTTGCTTTCATAACCAATTCATGTTTCCACCTTCATTTTTCCAATGTGGGGTAATAAGTAGAATGAATACTGGATAGAACTTCTGGTTCTGTTTTTGCCAGGAAAATGTAAGAATTTAAAAATACGAAGCATAGACTTATTTTTTCTAGATCTGCAAAAAATGATGGTATTTTTAAATAGGGATTGCATTGAATCTGTAGATCACTTTGGGTAGTATAGACATTTTAACAATGTTGATTCTGCTGATCCATTAGCATAGTATGGTTTTCCATATGATTTCTAATTTCCCATCAGACTCTTTTGAGTTTTTATTGTGGTACAGTGAGAATCTATGAGAGAGAGTAGAAGCACTCAAGATCTGTTAATGTCTAGGCTCAGAAGTGAAGTGCCATCAATTCTGCCATCATCTGGTAGCCAAAGTAATGCACAGGGCCAGCTCAGATTCAAGGGTAGGAAAATATACCCATCTCTTGATGAGAATAGTTACATCGCATTTCAAAGGGCATGGATATGAAGAAGCTATTAATTGGCTCCATCAATAAAATCAACTCACCACAGTCTGGAAGGGAGTTATTACATAGTGTGGAAAGAGAGGACACTAAGCTTAGTTTGTTCACTTCTGAGCATTCTGATTTCCAGGGTAATTAATGAGATTTCTAGAATAATTTTCAGGCCGTGTTTTTATTACTCTTGATTAGTGAAGAATTAATTTGAAAGGCATAAGGTATTCCCTGCATTTTAAAAATAAATAGCCATCAAGGTAAACTAATCTCATTATAGGTTAAATCTTGACTCAACTTGCTCCAATTGTATCCTAACCATTTTCATATCATGGCATATAGAGCAAATATCATGATTTTGTGGTACACTAGGGTAAAAGGACAAGGCTACTTGTGGTTGGGGGAGTAGTCTTAGGGGCTCTGGCCTCCCTAGGTCTCACATGGCTATATTGAGAGATAAGTTAATTACCATCTCTACATACCTGAAACCCAACAATGGGGTGGGTCAGTTAGGATGCTCTGCAATGGCCAAAAATATCAGTGGGTCCAGTGAATCCCATGACTTAATTGTAGGGTCTGGCAAAGAAGCCTCTAGACTCTCAATCTCATGCACTTTCAGTGAAACTATGTTGTTTTCACAGATACATCTCCAATCAGCATGTATTTAACAAGTACCTGCTGTTTGCCTTGAAATGTACAAAACACTTGAAGGGAATGTAGAAGACTTATAAGGCATAGTCACCGTCCTCTCAGGGGTTGAGGAAGAAACTCTCATCAAACCATTTTGATCTCCTATCTGGTACAGTATTGCTCAGTATCAAGTCTAGTGGAAGATAAGGAGGCAAGTACCAATTACTTCTGGAGTTTCAAGGATTGTATAAATATCTCCTGCTGTTTTAGTCACTGCATTTGAATGCAAAATAATCCATCAAAGCACAGGGAAAATAATCAATTTATTCAAGAATCTCTGGCTATATGAATCAACAAGAGGCTTGTATAACCCATTCAAGGAAGTAGTAGGTCCTCTGATTATTGTACCTTTGTATTATTTTAAGTATTAATATATTTATTTCTTGTAATACGATTAATGCTAATTATTTACTGCTTTATTGTAGGGGAAAAATCACTTGCATATTGCTGCATAGTAAACCACTTCAAAACTCAGTGGCTTCAAGAAGAGTTAAAATACTTTTTTTGGAAAGAGTCAGATAGTAATTATTTTTCACTTTGTGGGCCATATGGTCTCTGTCCTAAATGCTCAACTCTGCTGTCGTAGGGCTAAAACAGCCATAAACAATACACAAATGAATGCAAATGGCTGTATTCTAATAAAACTTTATTTATAGACACTGCAATTTGAATTTCATGTAATTTTTATGTGTTACAACATCTTATGATGTATTTTCTACCCTTTAAAAATGTAAAATCCATTAATATAATAGCTTGCTAATGGAAGCTGGATTTGGCTTGCAGGCCATAATTTTTGGCCTACTGGCTTAAAACTACCATCATTATCACTCAGTAGTCTTCAGGTTGGTTGGGGTGGGCATTGTAAGCTGTATGACTTTGATTCAGGTTCTGGATCCAGGTGGCTTTGGATTCTTACCCAGGTGGGGATAACTTCATTTCCTGTGCATTCATTCTTGGGCCCAGGCTGGGTGGCAGCAGCTTTTTTCACAGCCATGGCACACAGACAAGAGTACAAAGCCCAACCATCCAAATACATTTGTGGCATCAAGCTGGTTACCATTCTATTGGCCAGACCAAATCACGTGGCCAATCCAAAATTAACAGGCAGGGAAATATCCTCTTTAGTGAGAGGAACTACATAGGGTTTGAATTCTGGGAATCACATGTGAAGAACTGGGGCCATTAATGCCATCTACCACATTCACCTTTCCTTTTCTTTATTGAAAAATGTAATGATCTCCATCATATTTTTCCTCCAACTTTCTTAGAGGCAGAAAAGAAGGGAATAAATAATACACCTTAGGCTCTTTCTGGAGGGAATAGCTTCCTATGACTATTACTCTTAGTCATTGCAGGAAAATGCCATTTATAATTTTGCCCTCACTCAATATCTCTTGTATGGGAAAGTACACATTACATGTCTTTGACCAGACATTCCACAGCTTAATCTGATACACCAAAGGTCAACCGAGTGTTTTCCTTGAGAGAATTTCGAACCATCAGCTGCTGTCTGTGAATATTTTTTGTTTGGCATCTGAAGGTTCCCTGTTACACAAGAAGCCCTCTCATTCTGAACACACGGAGGTGAGAGGAGTTATTCCTGGAAGAGGGGCCCATGAAACCACTGGACCTTTTCCTGACAATGGCTGTACCCACGTCACTGACCAAGGACTGTTTAACATAGCTTTTCTTGCCTTTAACCACATTCCTTCCACTCACCATTTGTTGATGCAACTTTTAACACAGGACAAAGTGTCTTATGTTTTTCTAACCTTTCTCACTTTCTGGATTTCTTTTCTGATAACCTTCTGGATTTTAGACTTATGACTTTGAATTCCTGAATAGAACATTTCTCAAAATAACAACACTTTTTTTCTAGTATGTAGCCTGAATTTAGAAATTAATAAATCAGTGAACAGTCATCCCCCTTTAGTAAAATATTAGGCAGTACTGAGAATGTGCACAGTCCACCTGCTAGGCTGGGAGGGTTATTTAGCTTTGCAGATCCTCAGTGTTCACATCTGAAAAGAAAAGTCATTCCCAACTTAGAAATCATTTGATTCCAAGCTCCCACAAAATGCATAAAATTGGAATTCTGTATAGAATTTGAGATATGAGATATGATTCAAAGAAGTTATTTTTATATATATAGGCCATATATCAGGCCTAAAACATTATTTTTGAGCCTCCAGGCTATCCACTTTCTCTTCTACCCTCACTCTTTCCTGGTCCTAGATACAAAAATCTCAAATTTTATTTTCTTTAGTTGATTAAGATGACACAAGTCTTTGAGATGCTCTTTAATAAATGATGAATGGCAAAGAAAGAATTTGGAGGAATTTTCCTAGTATGATGAACTCTGTTAACTGGCATTGTAGAGATGAGAGATTTTGATCAAAAGATCTCCTCATGGTGTTATGATCAACACTGTAAGTAGGTCACTGGTTTGCAGCAATTTGGGCTCAATAGCATAACTTACCACCCAAACTCAGATGTGTATAATTTGAAGTTTTCCTTAATGATTTCAATATCAGGGTTATCATTGTGTCAACAAGGGATGGTAAATAGAGATACCTAAATGATAAAATGCCAAATGGTGATGAGTTTACCATATAGATTGTATGAGTGGGGTGTGTGTGTGTGTGTGTGTGTGTGTGTGTGTGTGTGTGTATAATAACATGAGTTGGCATAGGCATGAAGCACATTTTGGAATTTCATTGTATTTGAAGTAGTGAAGAGACTGGGAAGCCGAAATTCGAAGGGTGGGGGCTGAGGAAATGATGGCTAGAGAGATGTTTTAGAGTCCAGGGACCATGCCAAGCACATGAGGCATACGGGGGAGACCGACTAAGGCAAGAAGTGAGCACATTGCTGAAGGACTTTAGTCACAGCGTGGGTCCAAGGGCACCTGGAGCCATTCCTTGGGGGAAGTAAGATCAGCAAACTAAGAGGACCCAGCCAAACTGAATGGCAAGTGGCTCAGAAGAAAATGGAGAGACAGACTGAAGGTGGCATTTCTACACACTTAGCAGCATGGAATGAGGAGCTGAGGTTAGGGTCTGCAGTCCAGGCAAGGCTACATCTCTGAGACCACAACTATTGCCCTCCTGCCTAGAGTTGCCAGGTAAAATACAGGATGCACAGGTAAATTTGAATTTCAGACAAATAATGAATAATATCATCAGTATAAGTATGTTTCAAATATCTCATAGTATATACTTATGTTAAAATATTTTCTATGTGAAATTCAAATTTAGCTGGGTACTCTGTACCTTATTTTCTAAGTCTGGGAGCCCTACCCATCCACATATGTACTAGGTAAACAGCCCACATTTTTCTCCCCTTGCACTTTTCTGTTATTTGGGTGATTTCCTCATTTAACAACTATCTCCCTTTCAAGAAACCAAGCTCCACAATGGTGTTTTGATTTTCAACATAGTCTGTGCAGAAACCTAGGCGGGGCTCAAGAAGTATGTGTCTAATGAGTGCATACTGCTTTATTAGCAATGGCACTACTTTACAAGCACCGTTATGTGGTCTCTCTGAGGCTTCTGGCAAAAGTTCTGCTCTATGATAAGAGTCTGAGAATTTTGTCAGTAGAGGCAGCTGCAAGGAGCTGGGGGAGAGGGGACCCGGGCAGGGACGACAGTTCTCTAACTTTATCATTATCCTCATAATTAAATACACATGTCTGCCTGGGACTGAGAATCAAATGGCTTGCTCTGTCATTAATTGGCTCTGACTTTAGGAATGTCCCTCAACCTTTGTAAGCCTCAGTTTCTAGCCTACAAAACAGGAGTTAATCCGTTAACTCACAGGTACTCACAAGGATGGAGAATTCATGTATGCGAAAGTGTGTATTGGAAATAATCATGCTGATTTTTAAAGATACAAATGCCAATTTCCATGCCATGAAAACAGCCCCATGAAATAAATGTTCCTGTCACAAGAACAGACATCCCTTGTACTAAAGACAGACAGTGAGATGTGGAATCTTTCTCACTCAAGTATGCCCTCTAATAACTGCTTAAAAGCTGTGCTGTCACATCCATTCCATGTGCCACTCGATGGTCATATCATGGAGAGTGTAGGCAAGGCATTCACCCTGCAAAGAGCAGCTGTCAGCTCCTTCTCCTTGAGCATAAACCCTTGTGTTCCTTTCTAGAGGGCCACAGAGTCCCAAACCTCTAGAAATTTCTCAGGAATTTCTCTCCCCTTTAGGATGAGGCTTTTACTACTCAACTTTCTCCTCTGAATAACCAGTTGGGATTAGTATATTAATAGATCAGGCTCAATTAAACAAACATTTCTGGAGTCCTGCATGTCTCTGTGCTTGGTAAAACAGTGGCGAAAACAAAGATGATTAAGACATTATGTACCAGAGTAGAGAGAGAAAGCTCCCACACAGACAACACTAATGAAAGGGCAAAATAAAAGCTAAAGAGAGGAACTGGGTACTTCTGACTGAGAGCTGGGAAGAATCAGGAGAGATTTCAGGGAGGAGAATTTTGTAGGTTGCATAGAATCAATGTAATCCTCATTCTAGCTCTTCTGTGTTCTAACAATAATAGCATAATACCTCAACTTCATGTCTCTGTGCCATTTATGTGTTTGACCAGCCTAAGTATAAAACAGGATAGTGTAACCTGTCTAGGCTGCCTAAAAGAATCAAATAGCAGCTTGTAAGTGAAAATGTAATGTGCTACACTGGTGGGTGGTGGTCTTATTTACTTGCTTGTCACCTGCTTAGTTTGGACTCCATTACTCCTTCTCTCGTATATTGCTCTTTGCAGGGAAAATTTCAGGGAAGCTTCCAAGTTTGTTCAATAAAAGCCATCCAGACTTCTTAGTCATTTTATACTTTGAAAAAAAATTCAGTCTTCCTCCAGATGTCTTCATTTACAAGGGCTAGGGAGAAGTATAAAAAGGAACACACACTATCATTTGGGTTTACTCTTCCCATTAAAACTTCCCCAATGTGGCATTGAAATATCTTTCTAACATTGCTGATGGCTGTTAACCATTTTTGTTCACTTTTTCCCTATGTGTTTACCTCCAGGGAAGGCATGATACCACCTCTATTCCTTGACCTTTACTGAGTCTCTCTTGAGCCTTAGTCTCCTGGCTCAATAAGCCAGTGGGTATGTATGGGTTTTCAGCATTTGGCTAAGGACTTACTTATTTTCACTCAATGTGGGTGAAAATAGTTGGGATTTTAATCAATACTTTGCATTGCATTTTCTTAAATAGCTAATTAGTAAGCAAGTTTATATATGAGGACTTAAAAGAGTTCTAGAATGATTATTTATATAGTTAAGACATTGGTTCTTAATGGCTGGGAGATGACTTTGCCCACCAGGGGACATTTGACAAGATCTGTAGCCATTTTGGTTGTCATGACTGGAGGATGATGGTAGTGATGTTACTGGCACCTAGAGCTGAGAGGTCAGGAATGCTGCTAAGCATCCTACAGTGTGCAGGAAAGCCCCATGACAACAAATTATCGACTCCAAAATTTTAATAGTACTGAGATTGAGAAACCTTGATTTAAGATATAACTCTACCTGCTCTTTAAGGAGGTATAACAAATTAAACATAACAAAAAAGAGCAATTACAAATCAAAGTAGAACTGCAAAAAATTAAAGGAGCAGAAGCATAGATGTCACTAGAGTTCTGAAGTCACTTAATCATTGGAGGCAACCATTTGATTGAGCTCTGCATTTCCTGAAAAATGAGGAAAAAAAAGAGAAAGAAACATAGTTCTTAGGGTTCCCAAAGCAAAATTTAATACATAGGTTCGTTCATCAGCAGAGATCACTTTTTTCCTTGCCATTGTATTCAAAGAGAAATATATCTCGGAGGGCTTTATATATGGGACATTGTATAAGAAAAATAGACATTTTTTTTCAACTGTAGTTTTGCAAAGGACACAGATGTGTGTGTGTGTGTGTGTGTGTGTGTGTGTGTGTGTGTGTGTGTGTTTGTGTATAAATGGATATTTCAGGTCTAAAATCTTTACTAAAAAACCAGCAGAGGGTATAACATTAGGTCTTGTGAAATTAAAGGCTGAACTAATATGATCTGGGTATTATCCTTACTTGTGATCAAATGAATAAGGGGTCAAGTCTCTGAAAATCTGAGAGAGAGAGAGAAGAGAGAAGAGAGAAGAGAGAGAGAGTTAGTTGACATTTTCATCAGACTCTAGGAATCTCTTACTGGGTTATCAAATGACTCCAATGAGTCTTTGGAAAGGGTTAAAGAGTAATTAATTCATGGTAGCATTTTCTGATGAAGATCCAAAGTGCTTGAGCTCATTTGATAGCATTTATTTCTAACCTACTTTGGAAACCCCTATGGATGAGGCAGGAAGACGACTCAATGACTTGAGAAGTGCCTTCCAAAGAAAGGAAAGGTCCAGAAATATTTCTTAACTGAATGAAAATAAGAAAAGGTGGGCCAGGTGACTCTTAATGCCCATTCAATTTCATTCATTTCATAAAATCACTTACAGAGAAGTTTTTACATGTGACTAAGCAATTTTCTCCTTTCTTCAGATATTTTCCTATGCTAAAGACTTTGTTGAAAAAAAGAGTTCTCTTCCAATAAGAAAATTAAGGAAATAAACAAAACAACCTACAATGACCTAGGTATCTGAATCAGTCTTTGAGAAGAAAGCTGGTGCACACACTCATTAAACTGCAGAATATAGCTAAGTAAGCCTTCCTGCCTCAAGATTGTTTCCAGCTGAAGTCACACTTGGCAAATATGGATGCCACAGAATGTAAAGGTGGCCCTTGTCTAGGGGGAGACCTCCATGTGGCTCCTTCCTCTTCTCATTTGCATCCAGCAGTGCCTAGGATAGGCTGGTATCAGAGTTCTTTCAGGCAGTAAGAATGAAATAGATGAAAAATGAGAATATTGACACTGGGAACCAGAGAGCAGGGAACCTGGAGCCCAGGATAGCTAGGAGATGTGAGAAAACAAGTCATTTCATACATACCTAAAAGTGAGAGAAACCTTTGCTCTCTGGAGACGAATTACTGGAAAAGAACTATTCAGAGGATCTGTGGGTCTTAGAGGTCCCTGGAGGAACATTGAGAGAAAGAATGAGGAAGCACCACTTTGTTTAAGAAAAGAAAGGAGTGGAGAAGCATAGGACTACTATTTTGAAGATAAATGAATTAATAGAAAAAAGGCTCTATGATGTGTTTAGAATGAAAAAAACCCCTCTGCTTGCTGAAATTCAGAAAACACTTTTATAAATGTAAACTTCATAAATATCTTCACATCAAACGCATGGCTGACTAAAGATGAATGACTCCAGATTCAACTATAAACACTAAGGTTGTGTCTACACACAAAAGTCGGCTTGACTCAATGCATTAGAGGGAGAAAAAATTAAGTCAATGAAACAGCCAATTCTTAAAGTGCCAGGTACCTGATTTGCCTGTGTGTTTTAGTTTTTACTTGTTTTGGCATTCTGTACACATAGCCAGAAAATATTACAACAACAGAAACATCTCATTCCAGGATGTTATTTTAGTTACTGGGGCAGAGAAAGGGAGAAGTTTTTTCCTAGATATAACTTAGTTAATGGTCCCCCTGGTTCTTAAAGTCTTTATTGGAAGTTGCCAGAGACCCTGACGAAATGCAGCGTAGTATGTTCATACTAAAATGCTTCCTCACAAATATCTACAATTATATGTCAATTAAGCAAATACAAAAAAATGAACTATCAAAGCAAATCAAATCAAATTTTTCCAGAGACTGTTCTTTTGCCAAATGGTTTCAAAACATGGACAGGAATAATTGGGGTTACCTCTTTTATATGTATATAATAGTTTTATTTCAACAACAACAAAAAATAGTCTTTAAGAACTGGGAAGTTATTTTATCCTTTCTAAAATTCCTCTTCCCTCCAAGATGCTTCAATATAAACAAACTTTGGTTTACTTTTTACTGTTTACTCAGTGATGTGAGTGTTAACCCACTTTGATTATGATGAAACTGAAGTTCAGTGAGGTGAAATAAGTAGCGTAAGATCTTGTGGCAGGGAGAGTACAGAGAGGTTTTGAATTGGGCATTAATGCTTTTCTGCTTTAACACCCCTACTGGTCTGAGCACATAGGGGATCCTTTATCAATGTCCATTGAAGTGACTGAACACATAGATGGAATGAGGTGGAACTGAGCTGGTGACACAGATACTCCTCACTCTTTAATCATCTATCAACAGGCACCGATGAATTTTTGGAGTTAACAAAAATGTGCAAAAAATGGAGAGAATAATATTCATTTTATATATATTATTTTCATATATCTATATGAAGTTCTCATTAACTTCATGTATGCATGTAACTATGTAAGTATGTATATTACTCCATGGAAAGAAATATAGTGGTGTCTAGTAAAATTGAAGATGCCAGGCTCTTGAATCATCAACTCCACTTCTCAATATATACTCTAGGGACATTCTCATACACATTCATGAGAATATTCATTACAGCATTATTTGTGATGAAAAAAATTGGAAAGAACCTACCTATATAAGAATAGATAAATTAATTATGGGATAATGATTTAGTAAAAATAAGTGAACCAGGCCAGTATGTGTGAACAGGGATAAATCTCAAATTATGACATAATATAATTTATATACTTAAATTCAAGCAAATTTAAGGTTACATGAACAATAACAACACACTGACTTATATTCTGATATCCTTTTTTAATTGCAAGATAAAAAGTTTGCAGCTAATTGTGCATGACTTTGGGGATTATACCCTCATGGGAGAATGTCATGCATATGAGCATCATTCTATCATTGTTTTATGTGTTAGAGTAAAAAAGAAAAATAAAGTTAAGAACTACCACTCTAGAGCTTTGTTGTTCAAATAGTGACAAATTGAGAAGAAAAATTCTCACGAACTCTGTCTTAGTCCACTCAGGCTGCTATAACAAAATACCATAGACCATAGACTGATAGGCTTAAACAACAGAAATTTATTTCTTGGAGTTCTGAAGGCTGAGAAGTCCAAGATCAAGCAAGGTGCTGGCAGATTTGATTTCTGATGGGACCTCTTTTCCTGCCTTGCAGACGGCTACCTTCTCATTGTGTCTTCACATGGCAGAGAGAGAGAGCGCAAGCATGAGCGCTAGTGTGCACTGAATCACCTTTCAAAGCCCATACCTCCAAATACCATCACATTGGGGGTTAGGGCTTCAACATATGAATTTTGGAGGGACACAAACATTCAGTCCATAACAGACTCCCAGTGCTCACTTTTTCTAAGCTCACTGAAATGTAGTTAAATATAAAACTATTAATAAATTCCTTATGTTCAGAACTTTTATCCATATAATCCAACAAAGTTCTTATTATAATAGTATTACACAAACATGGCTGGATGGATTACATTGGAAAGTTATGTTTGTGATGATCTGACTTAAAATACAGGCTTCATAGCATATAGGAAATTCACTTTGGTGGCCCTCAGAGAATCTCAAAAAGTTAAGTCCTCCTCCTCAAGAGCAGTTGAAGCCAAAGTAGAAGACAGGTCTGGTAATCATTAAACCAATAGAAGATGTATCCATAGCAGAGAAAACAAGCAGGATTTCAAATGTGGGCCCCAAAAGAAAGTCACCAAAGTAGTCACTACAAACTGTAGGGCTTATGTGTGATAGAACTTCTTCTTACTAGGCAGCTCTGTGGTGATCCAAAATAAAGGGCATCTATATATTTGATAGATAATTGTCTCTGGGATATTCTTCTACTTCATTGGAACCACCTGCTACTACATATATTAATCAAAATAAACACTTTATATATAACCATTAGTAAACTTCACATTAGCAATATTAATGTAATTTGAAAGATGATTTGAATTTGCTAAAATCCAGTGATAGATTCATGGTAAAAAAAAATTACTTGAGTCTAATTTCATGCTTTGATTTCAGTAACACAAATGTAGAAAATGTCTGTTTGCATAGAGAAGCTGTAAAAATGTTATTAATAAGCACAATAATTCTTTTTTTCTTAGTTCAAGATAATAAGAATGAATTTAAGTAAAATGAATCACTCTGAAATGTCAACTTTAATGAGGAGTGCTTGAAATTCTGTGAATCTCTCTTATTTGAATATAAAGTTAGCACAGTAGCTTTTTGGAATCTGATAATAGCAGACATATAAGATAATAAATTTTGTAATAAGCAGTAGCTTATTATCATGCTAATAAAATATTATAAGCATAAAAAGATAGGATCTATACAAGAAATCTTCCTGTGTATCAGCTAGGCTGCTTTTGGCTGCATGTAACAGAGTACATGACTGAAAGCTGCTTAAAAAGTAAGAATATTTTTTATCTCACATAGGCATTGCATTAGTTATCTATTACTATGTAACAAATTAACACTAACTTAATGGCTTAAAACAATACATAATTATTATCTCACAGTTTCTGTGGGTCAGGAGTTCAGACACAGCTTAGCTGATTCCTTTGCTTCAGGGTCTATATGAGGCTGCAATCAAGGTGGCAGCTTGAGCTGGGGTCTTATCTGAAGGCTTGACTGGAGAAGGAAGGACATATTTACCGGCTCACTTTGGTTGTTGGCAGAATTCAGGTACTTAAATTGAAGGCCTCAGTGTCTCACTGGCAGTTAGCTGGAGGCCACCCCCATTTCCTTGCCAAATGACAACTTACTTTATGGAAGCATGAAAGCTGAGAAGGCAATAGCAGAATCATCTAGCAAGACAAAATTTACAATTTCAGAAGTGTCTTCCCATCACCTTTGTTGTATTTTATGTGTTAGAAGCATGTCAGGTCGATCAGCCCACATTCAAAGGGAGAATATTGGGTAAGGGGATAAATACCAGGAGGGGAATTCTTGGGGTCACCTTAGAGTCAACATGCCACAGGCATAAACCCAGAGCATGGTTCCATGGTTAGTTCAGGGGCTCAATGACACCAAGTACCCAGATGCAGTTCATCTCTCTGCCCTGGTTCAGAGATATCACCCTCCATATAGACAAGTGCCTACCGTTCTGCCAGGTGTTGTGTGCAGATAGTGGCACAATCAAGTGAAATAAAGAAGGCATTTCCACCTTTGTTATTTTGAAAGAAAATCTTCCCCAAATGTCTCCTGGCACACTTCCCCTCAGGTCTCATTTGTCAGGATTGGGTTATGTGTCCATATCCATATTGCAAAGGAATCTAGAAAAGTAAGGGTGAGGATCTGGCATTTTTGCCCTTAGTGGGAGGCAAGTCTCTGCCGCCAAGGAGGCGGCGGGTTGGGCAGTGGACAAAGATTGGGAGTTCACTGCTGAAGAGGCAATAAGCATCTACCACAGGCACCAAACGTGAATACTAAGGTACAGGCTTTCTCAGGGCATTTGTCTATATTACCCTGTGTCACATGATGGCTGGATTTTCTGCCTCTTGTCTCTATTCTCCTTGCTTGAGGTGTTCATTCGTATAATGCGCAATGATGTCCTTGAGTCTTTATTTGACTCAAACATTATTGTACAAACAAATGCAAATATAGGTCTTAAAGCTGCCTGAAGTTCTCTGTTATTGTTGTGATTATTGTTATTCCAATATTTCCTAAATAAGTTAAAATTATTAAGCTAGTTATAAAATCCTTATTCTCAGGTGTCTCATCTGTAAATGTTTGTTTATTTTTTTTTCACTTCCTCAAAGAAAAATGACTGGCTCTTTAATGGACTGTTAACTTCCAATCATCTAAAGTCATTTTTTTAGATGCAAAGATAATCATGAAAATAAAAAATAGGCTGTCTATATGATCTTTTGATCTACCCTTAGCTCCTACCTTTTCTGCAAAAGTCCCCAGGTAAGTAAATAAAAGGTGGGTTGTTTACAAAATTCTCTCTAGTCCAAGCAGGAGCCTGTGACCTTTAGCACCTTGGGCTATGAAGCTTCCAGACTTCTTTTCAAGTCTCTCAAAGCCTGGAGACCATCTTCCACAGGTGTATTTACTACCAGCCAACATACCTGACTGCCAGGAGTCTGCATGAAATGACTCTGAAAGTATCTGTTCCTTTTGGCAGTCACGTTGCAGTTTGCTCTTGCAGAACTTCTTTTTACAATTGCAGGAGCTAAATCCCTACTCTTTCATCATATAATTTGCTGTTGGTGGTCTGGACTCAAGTGAATAAGCTCCTTTTCAAATGTAGTCTTCTTCATTAGGCTCATTTGCCATGACTTTCTGAATTGTGCTTCTATAATCTCTCTTAATCACTCTAATGCTCCATGTTGTGTCAACCACAAAATTTTAAATCATGTCCAGGCATATTAACCAACTGAGCCAGTGCTCAGTTATTTCCCAAATGGTCTGACAATTTTGTGAGATTTTAAAAGAAAACATATCAGAGGGAAAGCAGTGATTTTTTTTTACATGTTCATTTAATGCAGTGGTTTTCAATCTGAATGGGAGGGGAGGATTTGCCCCCCAGAGGACATCTGGCAATGTCTGGAGACATGTTTGGTTGTGACGGTGGAGGATGGGGGCATGCTACTGGCATCTAGTGGGTAGATCTTAGGGATGCTGATAAATATTCCACAATGTACAGAATGCCACTCTCCCTGTAACAAAAATGATCCCAAAGGTCTGTACTGGCATGGTTGAGAAGTCCAGATTTCATTTAAGAAATGACATCCAGTTTTATAAGAGAAATCTTATACAACCTTTTCTGTCAATTTGATATAAATTTTTATGAAATGTTTTGACATTTGCCTGTAGAGCCCAGATCTTGCCATATTTACACATATCTTTGTCCCATTTCTCTATCAAGCAATTCTTTTTGCTGTTACATCTGGACTCCACAGCAGAACCTTCTGCCAAATTCTCTGGGGCCTAGACACCACTGTGAAAAATCTCTCATTGTCCTATGACCCTATGTCACTCTCTAAAGACTTAAAGTTCTGATCAGGAGCATACAATTGTCTAAGCCTAGTTTCCATGACTGAGTCTGAGCTTTTGGGATGGGCTCTGGACTAGGGAATTCGTGTGCATTACTCTTTGAATCTACCCAGTAATTTCCACCCCTCATTGCCACATTAATTCTAAGGACTCAAGATGATTTTGGCTTTGCCATCTTCAATGTGTGGTGCCCCAGGTCACTCTGGTGGTCACCATTCCATCTAGTGGGAAAGAGTAAAACTCAGCATGAAGAACGTACACACACACCTTGACTGGAGAGACAGGTCTGGGTAAGAATTTACTTGCATGGACATACCTAACTGTAGAGGGGGCCCAGAATTGAAGTGTAGCTGGGTAGCCATATGGACACTACAATTCTATTATATGCAAGATGGAAAACAAATTTTGGTGGATAGCAACCTAATTATCTAGTAGTGTTTCTCTTCCTCTCCTCTCCTCTCCTCTCCTCTCCTCTCCTCTCCTCTCCTCTCCTCTCCTCTCCTCTCCTCTCCTCTCCTCTTCTCTTCTCTTTCTCTCA
>CAUYPO010111712.1:0-10661 GCA_963574435.1 Cheirogaleus major
CTTTCCTCAGGGTGGAAGGGCTCCAGATCAGGGAGAATGCAGAACTGGCCTAGACCCCACCAAGGGGAGAGCTGTCTGGGGCTGACGTGGGCACAGGAGTCAGGCAGGCAGACCTGCCCCCATAGGCCCACTGGTGACACCCTCAGCGAGTTCTCAACAGGGCAGGGACACACACAGCACAATAGGTGAAGGGTGGGCACCCACAGACATGGCAAGGGACCGTGACCTGTCCAGTGTTTATAAAGGGAGGGGAGCACTAATCAACTCTTCAAGCCAGAGCTGGGTGGACACTGGGGACTCAGTACCCAGGACAGGGCAACAGAGGGTGGTGGATCAGGAGAGAATGCCGCAGGTGCATGCTTGTGGGACCAGCTGCTTACACCATGGACTCCCACCCACAGTGCTGGGTTTGATCTCTACATTCAGTACTTGAGCTATAGAAGTGACCACACCTCCAGGCTGCTTCTGAGTACCACCACGCCCTCCAACACTGCCATAAGCAAGCCCCTTAAGGGAGTGGGCCCAGACATCTGCTGGGGCCCTCCCCCTGGGCTGTCCCCTCAGAGCCCACTGGCATTGCCTTAGGTCCTGACGCCCCCAGGGCCACCTTCGGCACCCATCTCTGCCTGGTCTGAGCAGAGAGGCACACTGGCTACAGCACAGGCCAAGCAGTGGGTGTGTGAGGCTGTTTCAGCTGGTTCTCAGGAGTCGCCAGGAGAAGCCAGGGCATGTTCTGTTCTGGGCATCCCTGCCTCTTAGGGGCTGCAAGGCTGACATATACACAGACACCACACTTGAGGCATGCTGACCTCTGGTGCTTCCATCCTGCCACCCCAGCCCTCACAAGGGTAGCCCCAGCACCCACCTAACCCCAAGGCTGACGTTCCTGTGTGCAACCAGGAGCCTCACCCATAGTGCAACACCCAGTAACATGGGAATAGCCTCATCCCCTCTGCAAACACAGACAGGGGCTCTGCAGGGTGAGCCATGCCCAGAGCCCCAAAGCAGGAGAGAGGTAAAGCTCTACCACTGGACTTTCCCACCACTGAGCAGGGGACTTGGAGGGGAGGGGACCAATTAGGGAAGAGGGAGAGGAAGGAGGTCTGGGCTTCTTCACACCCTCAGGGGAGGCTAGTCTAGTCTCCTCCCCCAGACCAGGTCCTGCTTGAGAAGCAGAGGCCAGAAAAAGCAGGGGCTGATGGCTTGGGGCACCTGGACTCTAGGTAGAGACAGGCCTGGGAGCCAGGATGGCCCAGCCGGGCAAGGGAAGGCTGGCAACCCCAGTCCCACTGCCTGACTCTGGGATGGTGCCGCTGATAGGTAGGGGAACCTGCCAACAGCCAGAAATTCCTCCCCAGACCTGCTAGGTGGGGTCTGGGGGAGCCAGGCATGGGTTTCAGGACTTAGAAGACAGACACAATAATCAAAGTTGTGTGGTATTGACAGAGGGACAGACTGTGGGCCAAGAAAAGAGACTAGAGAACCTGAAACAGACCCACAGAAATACTGATGTTTGACAAGGACGCAAAAGCAATTCAGCAGCAGGACTGCCTTTCTGACAAATGATACTGGAACAACTGTACATTTTCAGGCTAAAAAAAGAAAAAAAAAATACCTAAACTTCACACTTTATACAGAAAATAACCCAAAATGGCTTATAGAGTTTGTAAACTATGAAATATTTAGGAGTCTGGGCGTGATGGCTCACACCTGTAATCCCTTTGGGAGGCCTAGGCAGGAGGATCACTTGAGTCCAGGAGTTTGAGACCAGCCTGGGCAACAAAGTGAGACTCTGTCACTATAAAAAATTTTTAGTGGTGGTACATGCCTGTACTCCCAGATACTTAGGAGGCTGAGGCGGGAGGATCGCTTGAGGCCAGGAGTTCGAAGCTGCAGTGAGCTACAAAAAAAGAAAAAGAACTCTTTGTTTGGCCAAGATCCCTGAGATTTTTTTACTATGTATTTTCATAAACTTTTAAAAGAAACAGGGTCCCCCTCTGTTGCCCAGGGTGGAGTGCAGGGGTGCAATTGTAGCTCACCATAACCTTGACCTCCTGGCCTCAAGTGATCCTCTCACAGCACTGGGATTACAAGTGTGACCCACCTCACTTGGCCCAGGCAAAGAGTTCTTGGATTTGATACCAAAAACATGATGCATAAAAGAAAAAAAGTTGATAAACCGGACTTCAGCAAAATTAAAAATTTTTCCTCTATGAAAGACCCTGCTGAGAGGATGAAAAGATAAGCTATAGGCCAGAAGAAATATTTGCAAATCACATACCCAACAAAGGAGTAGTATTTAGAACAAATAAAACTGAATTAGAAAATAAGCAAAAACCATGAAGAGATACTTCACCAAAGAGAATATACAGATGGAAAATAAGCATATGAAAAGATGTTCAGCATCACTCGTCAGGAGGGAAATGCAAATTAAAGCCACAATGAGATATCACTACACATCTATCAGAATGGCTAAAATTAAAAATAGTGACATCACTAAATGCTGGCAAGGAGAAACTGGATCTCTCACATGTTGCTGGTGGGAATGCAAAATGTACAGCCATTCCGGAGAACAGCATGGCCATTTCTTAGAGAATTTACCATGCAGCTACCATGCCACTACCCGACAGTTGCACTCTTGGGCATTTATCTCAGAGAAATGAAAACTATGTTCACATAAAACCTGTACATGAATGTTTATAGCTGCTTTATTCATAAAGGCCAAAGAATGGAAACAGCCCAGATGTCCTTTGATGGATGAATCGTTAAGCCAACTATGGTACATCCATAGCCTGGATGCAATAAAAAGGAACAAACTACTAAGACATGCAACAACCTGGATGGATCTCCAGGGAATTATGCTGAGTGGAAAAAGCCAATCCTAAAAGGCAGTATGATTCCCTTTATTTGGCATTCTTAACACACCAAAATTAGGGAAATGGAGAACAGATTAGTGGATGCCAGGGCTTAAATGTGGAGAGAGGAGAGAAAAGTACTAATCTCTCCTTCATTTCTATAATTTTGACAGGAGGGAGGTGGGTGTGAATATGAGAAGGCAACAGGACGGAGCCTCTTGACTGTATCAATGCAGTGTCCTGGTGTGATGCTGTTACTACAGTTTTGCAAGATGTTACCATTGGAGGAACTGGGTAAAGGATACAAGGGACTTCTCTGTGTTACTGCCTACAACTGCATAGGAATCTCCAATTAGCTCAAAATAAAAAGTTGAATTACAAAACAACTATCACAAATACCCTGCTCTCTCTCCTCAAACCTGCCATGACAGTCTTTTCCTATCAGAAGGCTGGCTGGGTTGGCCTGGCCCACTCTGCTGTACCAAGAAACAAAGGAAGGGAACCAGGAAGGCAGGCAGACAAACCTATCCCCCAGGTCAGAGGGCTTGAAGGGCAGGCGGTGTTCCATGCAGAACCGCCTCATTTCAGGTCACCTAGGGCAGCAGCTCCCCAACTTCCGTGCATCAGAATCAGCCAGCGAGCTGGTGACAACAGGCAGCCCAGCCCCAACCCAAGTCAGCCGGATGGGCTGGGGCCTAAGCCTTGCATTTGTACCAAGTTTGCAGATGCTGCTGCTGGTCCAGTAACCACAGTTTGAGAGCTTCAGATGCAGGAAATGCAGAGAGCTGGGGAGAAGGGAGACAGAGCAGGAGGTCGGGGAGCCCACAGCAGCCTCCTTTGTCACATGGGCCTGGGGAATTCCACCCCGATGCTTCTCTGCTGTGGACAAACCACAAACATTTCCAGTTCCCCCGACCTTGCTCCTCACTGCACAGGGGATTTCCTACCAAGCTCTGGTCTCCTTTCTGAGGGCAAGGCTCTCAGCTCCCACTCCCCAGGTCTACTATCCTTGACCCTGCGCTCCTGACCGCAGGGAGGCATTCTGTGTGTACAGACCCTCCTCCCATCTCCTGGCTCTGAGGCAGGGCTGGGAACAAACCTGGTGCCCAGACCTGGGACTGTGCAAGGTCCATGCCTATCTGGGAGCTTACTGCCTGGAGCTGTCCCTGTACTCCAACTCTAGCTGGAAGCCAGGACCCCTTGACAGAGCAGCTCTGGCATGAGGTCAGTCTAGAAGGCCACATGACTTTATGGGGATCAGGTCATATCTTCCTTCAGAAACAGCTACAGAGAACTTACTACCCAGATCTCTCTTCCCCAGGTGTCCCAGAGCAGTTCTACCCCCACGTCTCCTGGTCAACCTGAGCTTCACACCATTGCCACCTCTATGCCTGCCTGGTCACTAGGAACAGGAACAGCAAGTGGGGCAGACTCCAGCAGGGCAGCCCTACAGAAGGCAACTCTTCTCAACAAGTCACAAATCGGGACTCACTGTCTCCAAGGATGCAGGGTCAGGTTTCAACCCAAGGGAAGCTGGGGTCAGAGTCTCAGAGAAGTGATGGCTCAGGAGTGGGGCAGGAGCAGGATCCTTGGTACCAAAAGGTGGGGTGCTCACAGGCACAGGTGGCTATAAGTCCTTGCTCCCTCTACCTGTGAGGCCACAACACTGACCAGCCTAAGTGTGGGGCTAAGTCAGGATGCTGGAGTTCATCAAAAAGTCCAGGAATAAGCAATGGCCTGGAGGTGGGATATTTCAGCTGAAGGGACAACTCTAACCTGGCCTCGGTTTACAGCGTATAAGATGGGTATCTGGTGACACCCTAGGACTGAGAATACGTGACCACCTTCATGTCATCAGGCTTTGGAGATCAATCTCAATAATCAGGATGCTTCCCAAATACTGGGCCTGTCCTTTAGAAGTCTACATCTGCAATTCTCTCACCTACTTCTTCTCATTCATACTTCCAGTCTGCAACCACCCCCGGGGGCATGACAAGGGCCTTGAGGTCAGTACAGCTGGGTGAAGTCAAAATTCCCTCGCTTGTCCTGTTTCCACTCTTAAGGCTCAGGACTTGGTGTGAGTCTGTGTCTATTTTATCCACATCCATCACGGTCTTAAACCAAGTCACATGTTCTGTGTGTGTCCCTGTGAAATCTTCTGTGATAATAACACAAATGACTTAAAGATACCACCACGGATGTTCTGTAACTACTGGAAAGAGGGTACTCAGGGAAGAAGAGGGGACAGAGCATTGCTGGGCAGGGAGGGTCCAAGGCAGAGTGATCCCACTGGGCACAGGGGTGGTGATGCTGGTGTCAGGGCAGGTGGAGAGGTAAACAAGGCATGGAGGGGAGGACAAGGCACCAGGGAAGACAAGGCACCCCGGGGGAGGACAAGGCACCCCACGCCTGAGCTTCCAAACCAGTTATGTCTGGTTTGGAAAGGGGTATCCCTATCAAACCCATGGCTGGAGACTAACAGGTCAGTGTCGTCCAGCCTGGGAGCGACGCAGCTTCCGGGGCCAGTGATGGCTTCCGCGGGCCCCCACATCACCCTGCTGGTGGGCAAGTAAGTGGGAGCGGAGGGGCGCACGGTGAAGGTGAGACCGCCTGGCCCCAGAACGAGGAACCGTCAGGTGGGGGCAAAGGCCCGGCCAGCCTCCACCGCTCAGGAGGACCTCGAGGGCCGCTTACAACCCTCGGTCAGCCTGCAACAAAGGCTCAGAGGAGGGGTGGGAAGACCTCGACACCCACGGGGCCGTGTCTGCCAGAGACCACGACGCACGCGTGGCAGGTGCCGGCAGGTGGGCGGCAGAGCCCCCGGCCCCAACCCGGCCGCAAAGCCCGCCGTGGGCGCCGCAGCGGGATGGGGGCACCCCGGAGGACAGGTCGCACCTGCCCGCCCGCACCTGCTAGCCCGCACCTGCCGCACCTGCCCACCCCCGCCGCCCCGCACCTGCCCGCGGGCGGCGTTGCCAGGCATCACCTCCCAGGACCCCGCTCACCTCTGCCCGGCCCGGCCCGGCCCCTCGCCGCGGCGGCCCTCGACCCGCGCCGCTCCATGCGCTCAGCCCGCCCTCCGCGCCGCCCGCTGCCCCGGGGCCGCCCGCGCCATCGCGCCGCCGCCCGCTCCGAGGGCACAATGGAGCCGCCGCCGCGCCGCTCATGCATATGCATGACGCCGCGCCGCCGGCCCCGCCTCCCAGGCCAGAGCAGCGGAGCCCCGAGCTTGCGCTCGGGGCAGGGGGAGCCGCGGGCCTGCACCGCCAAGGGCGGCGGGGTGGAGCCAGGGCTGCAGGCAGCCGGACGGTCGGGAGACGCGGCCTGACCGCGACCTGCGCCCCACGCCCCCTCCACACCTTTCCGAACGCGGCCTCGGCAGAGCCACCGCGCGCTTCCTGCTAGCTGTCCGCCGGGGCGGGGCGGAGCGGAGCTGGGCGGAGTGGGCGGGGCCTGGGCGGGGCGGGGCCGGGGAAGAGGCGGGGCCACGGGTCCGGGCCGGGGCGGGGCCGGTCGGGAGCTGAGCGGAGGCCGAGCGGGGGCCGGCGCCGGGCCGGGATGCCGGTGCGAGGCCAGGCGGAGGTGGTAGGGTCTGGACGCTCGAGCGGGGCTGGGCGGAGGAGTCACCCTCCCCTGCTCTGCCTAGCCCGCAGCTGCTTCGCTCTCGGACCCTGCTGGTGGTGTCGTCGCTGCGTCCTGGGGAGTCCTTTGCCCCAGCCTGGTGGGCCAGACACGGCAGGGAGGCTGAGACTGAGGGTGCCACTTAGGGAAGGGGGTCTCCATAGGTACTCAAGTGGCCCCCAGTTAAAACGGAAAGCCAGACTTAACCTAACAAACTGAGTTCTCGCTTCCCATAGGTCCGCCTCCTGAAAACTCTTAAAGTCACTATTGAACTCTTCTAGCCAGATGAAATAGCCTGTGTGTCACCTAGCCTGGGGTGCAATGGCATGATCATAGCTCACTATGGCCTTAAACTCCTGGGCCCAAGCAATCCTCATACCTGAGCCTACCGAATAGCTGAGACTAATTTTTTTATTGTGGTAAAATACACATAAAATTAACTGTCTTTACCATTTTCAAGTGTACAGTTCTGTGGCATTAAGTACAGGCACATTGTTTTGCAACCATCACCAACATCCAGCTCCAGAACTTTTTCATCTTCCCAAATTGAAACTCCATACCCATTAAACACTAACTCCCCATTCTCCTCTCCCCCCAACCCCTGGCAACCACCATTCCACTTTATGTCTCTATGAATCTGACTAGGGACCTCATATAAGTGGAATCATACAGGATTTATCTCTTTGTGACTGCCTTATTTCAGTTAGCATAATGTCCTCAAGATCCATCCATGTTGTAGCTGTGTCAGAATTTCCTTCCTTTCTATGGGTGGATAATATTCCATTGTGTGCATATACTACATTTAGCCTGTCCATTCATCAGTTGATGGACACTTCACAATTTCTGACATTGCTGAAATTTCTTCCCTGAAGGCTGCGCCTGAGTTCTGTGCTCTGTTTCTTTCAGGAATCATTAGTTCATTGAGCAAATGTAGCAGGCCTGTGGGATGACAGTCACCTGTCTGGGCTCTGTGAACACTGGTCTGTGCTCAGGGACAGTGAGGCCCCTCCGCTCTTGGAACATGCATGCTAGAGGGGACAAACAAAAGGAAATGACTCAACAGGTAATGTGTCCGTCAGACAGAGTATTAAGAAGAAAAATAAAGCAAGAGCAGAGGATAGGGGGTGATAGGAAGGAGGGAAAAATTCTCTGGGGAACTGGTCCTGAAGAAGAGACCTGAATGAAGAGGGTGGAGAGCCCCAGGGGATGCTGACCCTTCCTCTGTCTCGGAAGAGGCTGTGTGTTTGCCGGGGTTGCAGGCAGGTTCCCAGAGAAGGCCTGAAGTGGCCACACTAAGGGTCCTGGGTGTCCTCAGCACAGGCAGCTCTGTCACCCCAGCCTGCTTCAGCAACTCCTGCCCGACACCCCTGGGAGATGCTGTCTGGTGTCCACACCTTTCTAGAGAATGTTTTCATTTTTTACCTTAATTGTTAGGAAAGTCTTCCTTATTTACTAGAAAATCTGCCTTTCTGAAACCTTCCCTCTAAAATGGCATAAAATAAGAAGTCTCATTTCGCTATTTGACAGCTCTTCAAATGTTAGAAGAAACTTGTCATTCCCCACTAGTCATCTGTTAGAGAACAAATGTGCCCAGTTCCTTAAGTGTTAACAGTAACATGATTTCCAGACCCCATATCAACTGGCCACTGTCCTTAAGACAGGCACCAGTTAGACAATATCCCTTTTAAAATGTGACACCAGGAAGGGAACCTGATATCCTAAATGTAGTGAACCTAACACAGCACCCTGGGGCCCCTGCAAGTTGACACTCTCCAAAGGTCAATGTGGCCTAAATCTGACTTTGGTTTTTAACCAGTATCCCTCTTTATTATGGCTGGCTTCTAAGCATGCATAGTTTTACCTATTCTCCATTTGCAAAGCTAACTTTTTTTTTTTTTTCAAAGCTAACTTTTAAAAGAAACAGTTGCTGCTGCTTCTCTGCATATAAGTAACATATTCTACTTGTGGAAAACACAGAGAAATATTCTAAATAAACTAAAACCTTTCACTGAATATTCAGAGATAGTTCCTGTTAATTATTTGTTCTATTTTCTCCCAGATGGTTCTCTCTGCATATCTTTATGTTGTAGAGATTATGCCATGTATATGATTTTTGCATTCTTATTTTTTCACATTATTGACATAAACATTTCCTTTCTTATAAACATCATCTGTAATCCTCATAAAATAAATACTTCAATGGTTTATTTATAAGGATGTTTGTTGTGAGATTATCTGTGATACTGAAAAACTAGACATGAGCTGTATTCATTCATTCAACAAATTTTTGTTGAACTTTATATTATATACCAGACACTCCATTCTCAGTGCTGGAAATATGGCAGTGAGAAAGACAGAAACCCTCACTGCTGTGGAGCTTATGTTAAGCTAATAGTTCACTCCTAGTAGGTGATAGTTAAGTAGAATACACCCATAAGATGGAGTCTACACAGCACCCAAAATTGTATTTTTTAAGAATATTTAATGTAATGAGAAGACATTCACAATTTGCTAAATGAAAACAGGATACAAAGTTGTATGTTGCCAACATGTTCATTTCTGAAGAAGCATGTATGGAATATATATGCCTCTAATTCATTACACAAGCCTCTAATTCATTACAAGGGGAGAAAAGAACTTTTATAATAATGACATTGGTCAGACACCACCTTAACCAAATGACCAAAGTCAACACCATCACGAGTGTGACCAGGGAACATCCTGTGTGCCGATGTGATGCTCAGAGAGAGGACTTAGAATCCCCTGCGTGGAAGTTGCAGGTGGGAATGTTCAATCTGAATCTGGTCGTGAGAAAACAGCCAGGCAAACCCAGACAGAAGCTGGGTCTCCAGAACCGGCCCAGAGCACGTCAGGCCTGGGAACATGTCTAGAGTAGGGAGACTAGAAACAAAGGAGAAGTAAATGCCACAACTAGACTGGGTGGGGAGGCATTGTTGAGAAGATTGGGAAAATTTGATTATGGGCTAGAAATTAGATAATATTATAACACTGAATGGATGTTAAATAACCACACTGGGCACATGGGAGAATACCCTTGCTCTTAGGAGCTTGTCAAAGGGAAGTATTTTCAGGTAGAGGGTCATGGGTTGGCAATTAAGACTCACAAAGTTAAACCAAAACTACAAAAAGAGAGACAGAGAGAGTATGTGTGTGTAGATAGAACACCTTGGGGCACTACAATCTAAAAAAGTATTTTAAAAGGCATAAAAAATGACAGAAAGGAAATGTACCAAATCATGCATTATTTGTGGATTCAGAAAAAATGATTTAAAAGTCTTTAAAATATCCTTAATGACTGACTGTTTTATAGATGTGTCATGACTTACATTGTAGACAGTGGGGAGCCGCCAACCCCCAAATCAAGCAGGTGGAATGAGCACATGGTGATGCAGGGCGAGGAGTCCGAGAGGCGAGTCGGGGGTTCGCTGGACTGAGGGGCCAAGGACAGGCGCTGTGGTTAGATGCAGAGTGAGCAGGCTGTCGAGCAATTGGTGGGAGGCCACTATTTTGAACTGAGCTCCTGCACTGGGCCCCAGCAGACCAGACCAAGGCAGAATGGAGTCACTCACGCTGGTGCCATATGGTCCAAGTGAACTTTGAAAGGGCCGGTTTTCCCAAAGACAGGAGATTCACAGTGGTGATCAAAAAGGTCCCAGTTTTCCTGAGCTGGCATGACAAGAAAGTCCCCTGTTTAACCCTATAAGGAAAGTAACTTTATTGAGGTTTGCCGCTGCACTGCAGCCTGGGTAACAGCGTGAGACTGTGCCTGGAAAAAACAAAGGAAAAAAGAAAGCAGCTTTAAAGTGACCCTTTTTGTTCCCTGTTTCTGCTTTCTTCAGCCTTTTTCTGCCTACAGAGCCAAGCTCCTCTGCCCACTCATCGGAGTGCCTTTTCTGTATCCCCAGGTGAGACGCTGCCTGATTCATAGATCACTGATAAGAGCCAATTTGGTCTTTAACCACTTCGGTACCAGCGTCGACTATAGTCGACAGCCACAGATGAACGCGCACAACAACTTTAGCTGACAGCCGTGATATGACTTTTCTAATTTTTCATTTATCAAAATAAAATTGTGAGCATTTAAAAATAACGTAATGAAAACATATATGTATATGTTACCTATTCTGATTTACATTACAAGTAAAGCTGCCTGTAAAGTAAAAC